>MJUU01032202.1:11694-29545 GCA_002080025.1 Modiolus philippinarum | reverse complement strand
AAGTGTTTTCCCATAGGGTCCAATGTTAAAACTATGATCCCTGCTGGCGGCCATCTTGGATATAGCACGGATCTGAAAAACAACTTTTTTGCAGGGGACCATCTAAAGACGATTGTGGCCAAGTTTGGTTTCAAGTTTGGTTTCAATTGGCTCAGTAGTTTCAAAGGAGAAGATCTTTGAAAGTGTTTTCCCATGGAGTCCAATGTTAAAACTATGATCCCTGCTGGCGGCCATCTCGCATATAGTGCGGATATGAAAAACAACTTTTTGGCAGGGGACCATCTAAGGATTATTGTGGCCAAGTTTGGTTTTAATTTGCCAAGTAGTTTAAGACGAGAAGATCTTTGAAAGTGTTTTCCCATAGGGTCCAATGTTAAAACTATGATCCCCGCTGGCGGCCATCTTGGATAAAGCGCAGATCTGAAAAACAACTTTTTTGCAGGGGACCACCTAAGGACTATTGTGGCCAAGTTTGGTTTCAATTGGCTCAGTAGTTTCAGAGGAGAAGATCTTTGAAAGTAGTTTCCCATAGGGTCCAATGTTAAAACTATGATCCCCGCTGGCGGCCATCTTGGATATCGCTGAAAAATAAATTTTTTTGCAGGGGACCATCTAAGGACTATTGTGGCCAAGTTTGGTTTCAATTGGCTCAGTAGTTTCAGAGGAGATCTTTGAAAGTATTTTCCCATAGGGTCCAATGTTAAAACTATGATCCCCGCTGGCAGCCATCTTGGATATCGCGCGGATCTGAAAAACATTTTTTTGCAGGGGACCATCTAAGGACTATTGTGGCTAAGTGTGGTTTCAGTTGACCCAGTAGTTACAGAGGAGAAGATCTTTGAATGAAAAGTTTACGCCGGACGGACGACGGACGACGGACGGACGGACGGACGAAAAGTGATGGCAAAAGCTCACCCTGGCATTAGCCAGGTGAGCTAAAAAAGGGAATCCGGATTGATATTTTAAGGAAATTGCTAAAGAGGGTGAATAAAAAAAAACCAAAACTTGATGGAATTATAGCATGAACCTTCCTTTTTGAAAACAAAAGAAAAATGAAGTTTGAAGATGTCACAGTCGGTTGTTACAAAATCATAACCAATGTTATGTTAAATCTTTAGTACATGAGTAATTAATGTTTAGAAAAAGAAGAAAAAATATATATATATAATCAGAACCTTATACTCCATTTTCATTACAGCCATGTCATAGATGTAATGCTTCAGGATACCTGATATGTAGTTCATGTGGTGGTAGAGGAAACGTAAGTTTTTTATCCGTTTGTAAAACATATGCACATATAGCTAGCAGGTTCATTGCGTTAGAAATAAAAAAAAATATATAAAAGAATATTTCCAGGTAGTTTGCACTGTATTTTTGTTTGTTGTTTTCCCTTAAGGTAGACCAATAATATTACCGCTCTAGAAATGTTCGATATTTAGAAATAGTATAAAGAATTTGATGTTCATTTCTACTTTACTTTGAGGATGTTGACGAAGGCTTCTAGTAACACGATAAACAAGGAATAACGCCATTTATCCATTGACATATATGCTAATTTTGATTCCCGTCACTGCATTTCTACATTTTGTGAAATATACTAGTATCAGATTGATTAACCATCACTAACTCGATGAATAATGTGATATTCATCCCATTTTTACATTTTGTAGAAAAGGTGTGGTGCATGTCGCGGAAGAGGCAGGAGAAGAAGACGTGTCCGTCGTAAGAATGGTTGGAGGACTGTATCATCCAGGTGTGGCAGATGTGGAGGGGACGGCAGAAGGACGTATGTACACGAAATAAAAGAATTCAATATGCTTAGAATGAAGGATCTAAGTAAAATGACATTTAGGGATAATATCCAAAATATCAGTATAAAACTGATAGCTCTTTACTTTACTTTCTTATTGTCTTTCTTTATGAGTTTAAAAGTTTCTATGTCAGACTTGGATATAGACAATAATTGGTAATCTTGGTTATATAAAGACACTGGGGTCATCTTTAACTTTTACGATGTATGAGCAAAACTCATTGTTGAAGGCCTCTTAGTGACTTCAAGATAAAGAACAACGATAGAAGCTTTGTTCCATTGCTTTTTTGTACCATGTATTTGCAGAGACCTTGTCTCATGTGCATTTACTTTATATTCCTTGTTACACTCAAACACACATATGGGGTTACAAAAAAACAGATTTACTACCAAAAAAGACCATTAACGAAATAAAATAGTTGCAAAAGGGTTGTGCACTATTGAAAAAGTCTGATATGATTCTTATGTAAGGTCAAATGTCTAAAATTGATCCTGCAGGGAGTCATCGTGAATCAAACCCAGATCTGCAATTCACTAAGTATGCCTTTTTCCTTATTGGGTATTTAGCTGGCAAGTTTTTTTCATCGATAATTTGTAAATATTTCGCATAAAATATTCCTAAATTGCAACCACCTTACACAGAACTAAAGACCTAATCAACACAGTTGAAAAAAGATGTCCAATGACTAGTTTGACCAAAATGGGTTTAGAGTAGGTAAAAAAATATATTTCAATGAATGTGCTTTGCGACAATGATCTAATTTACATGAATTTCGAATTGATTCAATAAATCTGTCCCCACTGTCAGTTTGTGACGTGTATATCTTTTGTCAGCTTCTATGTTAAAGAAAACACAATGTCATCAAATGTGGACCGAAATAGACAAAATATTGTATAGAATAGAATAGAATAGAATACTTTATTTGACCAAATCAGGGCCCACAACGGGGCAAATAAAATCAGTAATACAATGATTTGACACAAAATCAATATTAACAAGAAGTTTAAACACACACTATATGTAATACAGTAAATATTTTAACATGTATCAGAACCACCCAGATCCCTGTCAGACTGCAAGGGACACCAAGGGACAATGCAACAGAACCAATATACTCTACTAGTTATAAATATAAATATTTTAATTTACTTGTCCATTTCGTTGCTCATTCATATGTAGGATTGCTAAAAAGATCAAACACAATTACCAAAAAAAAGTATGTGTATATTTTATATATATTGCTACAAAAGTAAAGAACATTGAAGAACATTAAGTACACTTGTAGAATTGGTTCTCCTCGTGTCCCNACACAAAGTAGTATTTTGTTATCCTTTTTACAAAGAAACTGTCAATTATTGATATAGTCGGCCACAACTTCACTGCGTTTGATTGGTCAAGAAGGGCAGGTAGGGACACATTAATTCAATCGACCATAATTGATTTAAATGAACCACCTGTGGACATCTGGTTGAAAAAATTACAAACTGATACCGAAGCGACTAAATCTACTTTCTGCACATATGGCCTTATGCCGAAGAAAGATGTATAAAACAGAAAGAGAACAAATGATCTTGAGTATCCTAACTGAAAGCCAAAATCAGTCAAGGACAGAGCTTAGCATGAAGGATATACTCTAGTTTTATACAAGATACCTCAGTTTTATACAAAATAAATAACCAAGGGGGTAGAAAAGATATACCATAGGATTTTTATGTAAGCTATGTTGCCTGCTGTCAGCTATCTTAGAATGAGTATGGGTTACTACTATACAAAACACTGCAGTAACCTAGTAGTTCCAGATATAATTTTAAAACAGGCGACGGTTGCATTGCGCAGTTATTAAGACAAGTAGGCTTGAAATCTATTGGTGCCTTTAAATAAGTGATTTATCAATAAATGCAATTTATACTCTCTGTCACAAAAAAATAAGTTTCCGATAAGACGACAATGCTCATTTGTATATTACAGATGCTTCAGATGTCATGGTACGGGTAGAGTGGTTTGTGGGACATGTGATGGAACAACACAAGTAAAATGGTTCATTGAACTAACAATTACTTGGTAAGTATGAATATCTAAATTATGTATTCAGACACTACAAACGAAGTTAGTGAGTATATAAATTTCGGTGTGTCTGTTCTATGTAAGGGCATATTCCTTGTGTTATTGATTCGTCTGACAGTCCTTTTATCCGAGAAGCCTTGAACTCAACATATTATTTTACACTCATCGATGTCCAACTTAAATTTAATCTGCTATATGTAGTTTAACGAACTACCAAACCAGATTTCAGAGCTAAAAATCAGCTTCATAACTCTAGGAAAGCCTTTCGTCAAGTTTCATTCACTTCTAAGCACTATAAATATTCACACCTTTTTTGTTTGTTTCCATTGCAATGGTCGCCATTTTAAAGTCTTGGGGACCAGAACCAATTCCCCATTTAGTTAGTTTACCTTTCTTTAGTTTCATTTATTCCGAGCACTTTAGATTTCCTGTCTTTTTAAAATTTCCATGGCAAGCGATGCCATTTTGAATACTCCAATACCTGATAGCAATTATAAAATATGGAGATTCATCTTCCTGTAAAGTTTGGGCAGTATCCGACCATACTTAGTAAGACAAAAAAGTAGGACAGATTTTTGGGTAAATGGGGAGAAGACAGAGAAAATTGTGTGAAAATTTTTAGTCTCTCTAAACATTTTCTGGGAGTTTAATAAAGATATATTTCATTTCAATGAAGAACGTAAAATGGATTTTCATTGTTTTTCCCGGCCGTTTGAACGAATCGAATAATCACGACATCTGGGTAATTTTTCAGTCGTTCCATTTTAGGAAGAACAACATCGGTCATCACATCGTAGAAAAAACAGATTTACCCGATGAACTTATTCACGATGTTGCTGGGACATTAGGGTTCCAAGATACTCAAGTTAGGGTAAGTTTTTATCAAACGGTAGGGTGTATATTAATTCTTGAACTCATCAAGCCTTAAATATAACAATAACGTAGATTATTCATCTATCAAATATTTGTACCAAAATAACATAGATTCTCTAAAAGGGAAAAATAAAATACAGCATAGATTATCTTACTGTGGACATGCAGATATATAAATGTTATCAAAGCTTAAAGTATACCGGTATTTAATCCATTCTTTTTCGTGAACATCTATACCCATGAAACTAGCCATGACTAAAATATTCCATCTTTGTTGCCTTTATATATACACCTGTTGTGTAAAATCTTTTCATCTAAGATGACCGCAAACACAAAACAAAATGTTTTGAAAATATTGTTAATATTTTTCAGGAACTTCTTGGCAAACTGAAATCTATCGTTCTAATACTTTCCTAGTTGACAATTTAACATCATGTTATCAGTTCTTATGATTCATTCTAACCATGGCAATGCAACGAAGGTTTTAGAATAGAATTGTTGTCTTTGGGCGTGTTCCTAGGTTTTCTGAAACACATTGTCGTGAACCAGGGTGGTTGTCAGAATTATCTAGACCACTTACATTTTTACTTACCTTGACCTGATACCACAATATTACTAGTGCTAATGACTCCGGAGTGATGTATGGCCCTGATTTTGCTTCCAACTCAGTTTCGTGTACATTTACACCAGAATGAAGCTTATACTTGTATTTTTAAACTCATAGTATCAAAATCTTCAAAATTCTGGCACGAAGGTGTATCTTCCTCTAGTGAAACTTTTTGTTATTCAATTTATTGCTCTTTTTTTGACCCATATTTTCGGATGTATGGCACGCCGTTTTCATATTTATTCGCTATCTAAGATATCTCATATAATATATAAGATATCTCGTATATTATATAAGATATCTCATATATTATATAAGATATCTTATTTTAAATATAAGATATCTGATATAAATTCAAATATATGAGATATCTTATAATTATATAAGATATCTCACTTAATATATAAGATATCTTATATATGAATTAAGATATCTTATTTAATATATAAGATATCTTATATACTAATAGAGATATCTTATATATAATATATCTCATATATGATATAAGATATCTTATATATTAATAAAGATATCTTAATTGTGTAATTATATAAGATATCTTATATATAGAAGAAGAGATATAGTTCTGCTGTAAATGCTATTGAAAAATATGACGGGTGGATATTGGATCAGTATTAATTGCAAAATAAAAAAAACTGATATATTGTACACGTAGCACGTAATTAATGTAAGACCGGAGATACGATCCTAATCCCATAGATGGCTGGATACTGGATCGGTATCAATAAAATAATACAAAAATAAATAAATAAGACAAAACAATGTTAGGGTTAGGGTTATATCTTTCGCATAGACGAGTAGATTTTGGAACAATATTCATTTGAGGATCGAGCCTTTAAAACATGGGGTTCGGAAAAAGGGGTTCCAGTCGATTTTTTGCATTTGTTATCAATTTTGCTAGAGAATCTTCACGAAATCCAAAAAATTTACAACAAGGGAGGGGGGTCCTACACACGGAACCACTCATTTGAATCCGACAATAGTATCAATGAAACAAAATCTAAAGAACGTGGCAAAATATTTCCTCTGGTTTCTTATAACTGTCAAGCTTAAGCAAGAAATTCGGTACATAAATTTTTTGATTTGCTAAAAAAAATTAAGCCTATGAAGACTTCATTTTAAGTGCTTTCAAGTAAATAAGATATCTCATATAATATATAAGATATCTCCTTTATTATATAAGATATCTTATATAATTTTAACATATAAGATATCTTATATAGCATATGAAATATCTTATATATTAAATGTGATATCTTGTATATTAAAGGAGATATCTTATATATTATATGAGATATCTTATTTACTAAATAAGATATCTTATATAAATATACATATAAGATATCTCATTTAATATATAAGATATCTTATCTAATATATAAGATATCTTATCTAATATATAAGATATCTCATTTAATATATCAGATATCTTATTTAATATATAAGATATCTTATATATTATATGAGATATCTTAAATAGAGAATAAATATGAAATCGGCATGCCATACGGATGCACATGGATTATTACTGGAACACAACATTCAACCAAATCGTTTCATATGATGTATTAAATGGATTTCAAAATGACGTTTATTATACATTTAAAGTAGATGGTGGCTTTAAGTTTTTCAAAGGGATTGTTTCATTTTCACAAGAAAGTTTCATGGTGATCATGGTGTCCTTCCGCCCGTCTGTCCATTCGTTGCTTTGTCCGCCATAGGGGTACACACTTAATTTGGGGCGACAACTCCTCCTAATTTCTTTCTATTTTGATTCAAGATTGTTTTTTCACTTAGTACTTGGATGATCATTTCTTTTAACTATCTACTACCTTTCAATGGCAATTGCTGTTGAGTTGCTACCGGACACTATACCGCAATGGAAGGGGAGGTTTGGCATGCCATAAAACCGGTTTAACCAACCATTTGTTTTGAAATGCCTGTACAAGTCAGGACCATTACGGTCGACAATTTTCCCGGTGGTTTCCACATGAGTTATCTTTTTTGTCTCGTGAACTTCGAGTCTTGACAACTCTGTTCGGTAATTTTGTTATTACCACCATTTTCTCAAGTAATATAAAGGAAAATAGGGCTATCAAATTCGTTTTCCGAACAATTCGAAAACTGCAATTTGTCATAGTGATATAGGGATATCCGATTATCTACCCTGTAGAAAATTCATTTCTCATAATATTTTGTTATAAAATTATTACACAATATGTAATGCAAAATACATGAAAATCTGGAAGATCTGTGTCCATAGCTTTGGGTAGCAGTAAAATAATATTTTAATGTTTCCAAAAACAAAAAAAACAAAAACAAAAAACAAAAACAAAAAACAAACAAAAAAAAAAAAACAAACAAAAAAAACAAACAAAGAACAAAATAAATGCATATCTATAAAAAAAAATAACACCAAGTAAAGCACAAATCACAAATTCAAAGTGACGGGAGACTACAAATTTACCTTAAAAAAATTTCTTTTTACTCTGTAGGTTCTTCCAATTGCTATGTTCCCAGAACCAGAAATAAACGAAGCGTCACGTCGTTTATTGTCTCAGCATAGTTTTCAGGATAAGCGGATATTAATGCAGGTAAGATAGTCACATAGAATTTTTTGTGGAAAAAGATATGTTTGTAAAAGATGTCTACCACAATGTTAGCAGGTATATTTGACCAAATTGGTCTTTTCCATCAAAAGTCGCTATCGGAAACCTTAAGCATGGAAATAAGGTCGATCCTTGTTATGCTTCCTTCTAGCTCGTAGACATAGGTTTTGAAATAAAACTGAAATTAGCTTAATAGAAGGAAACATGATAACATTTGCCCAAACTGGCGACGTGTCCGCTGGGTGTGAGTATATTTGTGGTGAGAATATATCACCACAGCACTATTAAGCAACCTTATCTTTTGTGCGGTATCCCATTAGGTCATCAAATCCCAGAGATAATGAAGTTGGATTTTACCATACCAAAATGGGAATACATTTATTAATCGTTTTCTTTCGTTTTGGTATTCCCGGGTTATTTTATAAGTAAGTTAGAACCGATTGTTAGCAAAAAAAAAATAATAATAAGAATAATTATATAGTCCACAGGCAATGGTAACAAGAAACAAATTCATCAAACAATACGTCAAGGAAAAATAAATTGGGACACACATACAGATGAGCATTAGTACTGCCGAGATCACCCGCCGTGTTAGGCATCATTCCGCTATAGTGGTGTCAAATTCAGTAGTGGAAACTCGCGCAGATGTCCCATAGCAGTCCACAAGATCCATAAAACTTAAGCAGTAATGACTTCGAGTTAGGGGTAATATACCCTTGTTTAAGTAGCCTACTTGTAAGCGACTGATCTCTATCAAGGCAATCAATAAATGGAAAACATGCCCTTTAGAACATGAGGTCATCGCCTAATTTGTAGCCTACCTCTGTTTTCAATTTCAAGATGAAGGTCTGTTTATGAGGCCTATTTGGAAGTATTTGAAATATCCTTTATTTTGAGCTCTTTTGAATAAATAAAATGAAGAAAATAACAAAAGCGAGGCTTGTTTATTGACAAGTTTTAAAAATATCATTTTCGTGTATATAACGAATCTAAAATGAAGGGTTTGGGCTATTTTTTTTTTTTTTTTGCATTTTGTATACTGTATTTTAGAGAAGCCCTTAGATGAATTCAGACTCATAACAGATGCGAAGCAGATCGGCCAAAGGAGATGCACAGTTTGTGCCCATTGCAACTCTCATAGTCTGTTGAAAAACAATTCCTCCTAACTGGAAAAATATATCGTCGATCAGAAGCCACATCTTTGGCAATGAAATATGGCCAGTTAATATCAGTTACTTCTTTTATGTTTCAGCGACACGTGATTCGGATGGTTCCTGTAACACAGTGTGATTATACACATGGTAATCAGAATCTTAATTACTTTGTTTATGGATTAGACTGTAAAGTTCACGCTCCAACATATCCGGATCAGTGTTGCTGGGGATGTACAATTCTTTGAAAGTCTAGATGATGATTATAGTACTTTGCAATTCCTTTTAACATGTTTCTTCTTTGTTTTTTATCTTCCATTGTAATTTATAGGACGAATTCTGTTATTCTTTTTCAAATTACTATATTGGCAATAAAGTAACATAAAATTTAGTTGCTTGATTTTGCTGGTAACGAATTTTCTGATGAGATTTGCAGTTTTCCGCTGTTGAGAAAATTATTAGAATGCTTAGTACAAAATAATTCATTTGTTGAAAATGACTATCAGCACGCAGACTTACGTAATTAATATTTAGCATACACAACTGAAACGGAAAAAAACGAAGGCGTTATAAGCGCTATTGAAGTATATAACCCAGAATTATTTCATTTACAAAAATATGTTGTTTTTAAGGTGTCTGCAGGGTATTAATTTCCTATTATAGAATTTTGTAACATTTTCCGTGTAGAAACATAATTGTATTATTGTTCAAAATGTAAAATAAAATTTGGGGGTCACCGTGCATTTAAGCGCAAAATCTGAAATTGAAAATTTCAGGATTTTACATAGAAATGATAGGGAAAATGATCACATGAGTGGATAGTTTGAAAAAT
The DNA here is from genome assembly GCA_002080025.1 of Modiolus philippinarum. Taxonomy (NCBI): domain Eukaryota; kingdom Metazoa; phylum Mollusca; class Bivalvia; order Mytilida; family Modiolidae; genus Modiolus; species Modiolus philippinarum. The sequence continues at coordinate 19,577 of MJUU01032202.1, read as the reverse complement.
CTATTATAGAATGTTTTCATACGTTGCATGTGTTTAATTATCATTTTTTAGTTTACACATAAAAAATAAAAATTAGGGGTCACCTTTGAAATAAGAGAGAAAAATTGCAAAATGTTAATTTCTCTAGTGACATCTTTGTTAAAATATTTCATCAAATTATCTCCCTTGAATAATTTCTGTGTTCTAGATTTAAAGCACATGTGTTTTAACTCACGTTTTTGTAATGAAAACGTTATAAAAATGATAAGGAATATAAATTTTAAATACATTTGAACTTTCTATTTATTTTAAATAACTATTTTGTTAAATTACTAAATGAATGAAACCTAAATGAACAATTATTAGACAAAAATGGCGGAATAATACCACTGAGACACCTTAAGAAGGATGAAATAGATATTTTGAATTGTAATCAATGTCATAAAATATACTCAATTATCCCTGCCTTTATTCTGCTTTTTCATAATCCAGGGTGAAATTCCTGAAAGAGTAGCTCCCACCTAAATAATGACAAACTTCAATTTTATATTGACCATGGTACAAATAAGTTATAACCCATCGGGCGTGCGCCCTCGGGGTTATAACTACTACATACGAAATAGAGCCTTGATTACACCTTGGTATATAACACCCACACACATATATATAACACCTTTAATTTATTCATGCAATTAAAATTTCAGACTGAATTTGAATTAAAAATGTGTTTATTTGGGTGCGAATAAATATATTTTGTCAACTGACCTTCAAATAAAATGAAGCCTCCACTTGACTAACAGTATACATTATTTGAATGTCCAGGTGCGTCAATCCATCGCCTGTAAACCAAAAACGATTAAAGCCCAGGACATTCAAATTATGTACTGTTATTGCGATTCTAATGCAATTTTACTATTCCTTGTCTTACTTCAAAATAGTTGTAAGTGGACAAGGAACCAGACTACACAGGAAACCTAGTGCATAGGACTGTCAGTTTTGACCAATCAAATGATCTGTTACATGTATGTTGTATTAGAACTATTCCTTTGTATGGCATGGTATTGGTTGCAAAAATTTAATATTTTTCATTTGAATGCAATATTATTTATTCAAATGGTATATTTTTTCATTTAAATGCAATATATTTTTATTCCATTGGTATATTTTTTCATTAAAATGCAATATCTTTTTATTTAATTGGTATATTTTTTCATTCAAATGCAATATTTCTATTTAAATGATATAATTGTTATCCAAATGCAATATTTTTAATTCAACTGTTATATTTCTTCATTTGAATGCAATATTATTTATTCAAATGGTATATTTTTTCATTTAAATGCAATATTTTTTATTCAGTTGGTATATTTTTTCATTTAAATGCAATATTGTTTTATTCAATTGGTATAATTTTTCATTTAAATGCAATATTTTTTAATTCAATTGGTATAATTTTTCATTTAAATGCAATATTTTTTTATTCAATTGGTATAATTTTTCATTTAAATGCAATATTTTTTTATTCAATTGGTATAATTTTTCATTCAACTGCAATATTTTTTCATTTAATGTAATAATTGCATTATGGGAAATTGTTTCATGTCACGGCTGGACCTTTCTAGGGGCTTCGCAAAGTTGGGCCTTATAGGGCAGGTAGGTTCATGCAATGCCTTTCATTTGAGCTATAGCGTATGATCCCTAGACCCGTACGTAAAATTCGGACGTTGTTCCATAGAGGGTACCCTACATCGAAAAATACCGATTTGGACCATCTTGGCTAATGTGGGCTGGACCTTTCTAGGGACTTCGCAAAGTTGGGCCTTATAGGGCAGGTAGGTACATGTAATAGCTTTTATTTCAGTTATAGCGTATGATCCCTAGCCTCTACAAAGGTCCAGCCGACATTACTTAAGTTGGTCCAAATTGCAGTTTTGACTATACGAACCTAGGGTACCCTAAATCAATTCGGACCAAAATTTTCGTACGGGTCTAGGGAACATACGCTATGACTCAAATGAAAGCTATTACGTGTACCTAACTGCAATATAATGACCGACTTTGCGAAGCCCCTAGCAAGGTCCAGCCCACATTAGCCAAGTTGGTCCAAACCGGTATTTTTCGATGTAGGGTACCCTCTATGGAACAGCGCCCGAATTTTACGTACGGGTCTAGGGATAATACGTTATAGCTCAAATGAAAGGAATTATATGTACCTACCTGCCCTATAAGGCCCAACTTTGCGAAGCCCCTAGAAAGGTCCAGCCGTGACGTGAAACAATTTCCCATTAGCAATTATTACATTTAAATGAAAAAATATTGCAGTTGAATGAAAAATTATACCAATTGAATAAAAAAATATTGCATTTAAATGAAAAATTATACCAATTGAATAAAAATATATTGCATTTAAATGAAAAATTATACCAATTGAATAAAAAAAAGTTGCATTTAAATGAAAAATTATACCAATTGAATAAAAAAAAATATTGCATTTAAATGAAAAAATATACCAATTGAATAAAAAAATATTGCATTTAAATGAAAAAATATACCATTTGAATAAATAATATTGCATTCAAATGAAGAAATATAACAGCTGAATTAAAAATATTGCATTTGAATAACAATTATATCATTTTAATAAAAAAAATATTGCATTTGAATGAAAAAATATACCAATTGAATAAAAAATATTGCATTTAAATGAAAAAATATACCATTTGAATAAATAATACTGCATTCAAATGAAAAATATCAAATTTTTGCAACCAATACCATGCCATACCTTTGATTACCATCTCGATGAAATGTCAAGGTAAATTTTTCGTGAATTAATTAATGGACACAAGATATCTTGAAAAAGTTAAATGAGTCGGCTTTGATTTACTTTTCATACCACTATAAGTGATATGCCGATAGAGTCTAGATGGAACTAGGATATTTCATCATTATTATAAGCCGGGATTATAAGGGACTTGTCAAAGAGTTTCAAGTTAGATCGCGTTTATAATGATCACCATGCACGTATTATTTAATAACATTTGCAATTTCTAGTTGTTTTTCATGGCACAATTATTCCATGACTCTGAAGTGAAACATTTCACAAAAGAAAGAAATATTTTTTAATGAAAAGCAATGCAGCTAATGTGGTTTCATAATAACTTTACTCATAGGTAAAAGACATTCAATAATCATACAGTTGAAAGATTTTTCAGATCACGGCAAGATAAGGAAAATGTGCGGACAGTCAGAAGGCTAAAATATTTGTCATTTGTTTATGCCAGTATCATATAGAACCAGCTCACTAGGACGCCAAAGTAATGTCGATTACTTGTAAAAGATTTGTATTTGAAAATAGGACTACAGTAATGTCAATTATTTAGGACCCCCTAACCATTTTATATTTCCAAATGTTATTCTGACCACCCGTTTATAGTTTACGCATCTCACTTTTCTATAATGTCAAGTTTTTTCTCAATCGACTTGATGAGTGTCCTTTTTATACCCCCGCTTTGAAAAAGCGGCGGGTATATAGTGATGGCCGTGTCCGTCCGTCCGTCCGTCGCACATTTTTGGTCACAGTTTTCTCAGCTTGTATATGTTTTTTCATATTTGGTCAGAAGCTTGATTATGATGAGTTGTAACATGTAAGCTATTTTCCGGTCTGTCGCGTCGCTACTTCCTGTTTGTCGATATGTTGAAGTTTTACTATAACACACTATGCATGAGAAATTTTCGTCACATTTTCCCAGCTTGTATATGTTGGAATTATTTCATATTTGGTCAGAAGCTTGATTATGATGAGTTGTAAAGTGTAAGATATTTTCGGGTCTGTCGTGTCGCTACTTTTGCCGATATGTTGAAGTTTTACTATAACAAACTATGGAAGAATTTTTTTGTCACAGTTTATTTGGCTTCTGTTGGTCGGAATGATTTCAAATTTGGACTGGAGCTTTATAATAATGAGTTGTAATGTATAAGCCATTTACAGGTCTGTTGTGCTTGCACTTCGTGTTTGCCGATTCTTTGATGTTTAAGTATAATTAAACTAATGCCGTATTACCGCTTCCTGTTTTCTTGGCTTGTATGAGTGGGGGTGATTTCAAATTTGGTCTGGACAACTGTTTAAAGAATTGTATTACACTTTGGAAGCGGGGGTATTCACTTGTGGCCCAGCGGACCACAGTACTTCTAGTTTGTCTATATGTCAGAACTGTCCACTAGCTTGAGACACTAGACTAAGTGCTTTTGTCGGGAAACGGATGACAGTGGTGACTTCAAGATGAAGAACAACAATAAAAGCGTGTTCCTTTGCTTGTTTTACCATGTATTTGTAGATACTTTGTCTCATGTGCATTTACCCCATACCCTTTCATCCACCATTGTAAGAGCATATTGCCAGTTTAAGTTATGTTTGTTGACGATCCAGCATTCATAAACAGAAAAGACAGACGTATCGTTGTTTGGAATCTAGCAAAGAAATCTACTCAAGCCAGTGTTAAAGGTCGCGTTGTCAACTTACTATGAGGTATGAGTAAGTGAAAACCGAACCCGGTCCAAACGAACAATCCAAGGACAATGGCAACAACGGAAAAACAAAGAAACAAAGACATAGCACGAGACGGCTGAGAAAAGAAAAATAAAGACACAGACATATACAAAAATGGGCAACACTGACCGATAAAAAAAAACCATGGGTGAGATCAGGTGCACCGGTAGAGTAAACATTTCCTGCTTCCTATAAGACAGTCTGTATCGCTCACCTGGCCTCTTATTGACATGGACATTTTATGTAAAAGAGCCCATAGTTAAACTATAATTCAAATATGTCGAAATAGTTAAGGGGAGAAGACCTCTGTTAGTGTTTCTCATAGGGTCCGATGTTAAACTATGTTCACTGCTGGCAAGTGTGAACCTGACAAAAAATTCTTTGCAAAGGCCACATAAAGACTATTTTGACCAATTTTTGGTTCCATTGACTCAGTAGCTTCAGAGGAGAAGATTTTTAATTTGTTTTCCCATAGGCGCCATTGTAAAAAGTAAGTTGCCTGCTGGCCACCATGTTTGATATAGAGCTAAAAAGAATTTTACAGGGGACCATCAAAGGACTATTGTGGCCAAGTTAAATGGCTTCGTATGAAGTTAAATGGCTTCATATGGCCAAGTTTAATGGCTTTGATTATGTTACCCGCTCACGGCCATCTAGGAAATAGTGCACTGGAACTGAAAAACACCTTTTTTGCAGGGGACCACCAGAGGACTATTGTGGCCAAGTTCGGTTCCATAGGAGAAGATCTTTGAATGAAAAGTTCACGACAGACGGACGACGGATGCAAAGTGATGGCAAAACCCCACCCTGGCTCTAGCCAGGTGAGCCAAAAACAAATTTAAGTGTTAAAGAGAAAGATCTATTGTCATCTGGGAAACAGGTATCCAATAGCAGTCCACAAGATCGTGAACTTCTGTAGTGATGACTTCAAAGTTTTGGTAATATCCTTGCTTAGGTAGCCTATTGGCAAGCAACCGAGCTCTATCAAGGTAGTCACTGTATCGACCACAGGCCTTTGAGTAGCGAATGAGTTGGAAGATGTAAACTCCATATGCGGGTGCTTTTGGGATGTTGCTACATAGATGGGGAGTTGACTATTGGAAAAGTGAAGTCTTCGCGTTTGTCGTATAGCCTAGCTTTAAGTGTACCTCTGTTGTTAATTTCAAGATGAAAGTTACCTAACGAGGCCGATTTAAAAGTATCTACAGTATCCTTAATTTCGACCTCTTTTGGATAGAATAGATAAGGAAAATCACCAAAAACTAAATACCGAAGTTACTGGTATTTCAAAGCGGACATTGGTATATTACTAATCAAAGCGAAAGTTGTTTAGCGATAGAATATCATCTATACAACGGAAGCTGAAACTAAAGGGCTGGGCCAGTTTTATATCTTTATTTTGAAGAAGCCCTTCAATGAATTCAGCCTCGTATGACTGAAAAAAACAGATCCGCTAAAAGAGGTGCACAGTTCGTGCCCATTGGAATTCCGGCTGTCTGTTAAAAACAAGTCCTCCAAACTGGACAAATATATTGTCGATAAGAAACTCTAACATTTTAATCACTTCTTCTTCTGTATATTTTTTCTGTGATTCTCAGTCGTATTACACAAAGTATGCTTGTCCTCTACGTATAACAATGTACTTATATCTTCGTTCGCCATTCTGATGGGAGAAAAATCTATGAATTTAATCTTTCAGCCGTGATTTCAGTTGTTCATAAGGAGTAGTAGATAAAAATGTCGAGAAGTCAAACGTTTTTATGCTATTATAGTGTGATAATGATCTCCATTTTAAGATGTCGAGCATATATCTTGATATTTTTTTTTAATATCAACATTTCATGTACACCTCTTCTTGAAAAGCTAGTATCACAATATTTTTGAAGGTCCTCTTTTACGGCTGTCAAGATGAAGGTTAATGGCCCAGAAATAAGTTTTGTAGAACATTTTGCAGATCCAGCGATGTACCGTTGTTTGTATGGACATTTGTGTAATTTTGGTAACCAGTACAAGGACGTCATTTTTCATTGAAATCCCAAAGGAAAGCAAAACAGATTTATGGTTCTGTAATATCTCCTCCTTGACAGAGTAATAGGCGTGTAGGTAGGATTGCGCTGGGTATTACCAATGCCTAGTTCAAGAGAGACTCATTGTTGAAGGCCTCGTGGTGACTTCAAGATAAAGAACAACAATAACAAAATACCGAAGTTACTGTTATATTAGTTTCTGCATATGCGCATTTCGACAACTTATGTCTCTTCAGTGCAGACCAAATCAAAAGATTTGGAAACCCATAAACCGAAATTGTGTAAAAGCTGATAGAGAACAAATAAGCAATAGAATCTTAAGAGTACAGCCAAAATCAGCTAAGGACAGAGCTATGCGAGATGGAGATACTCCCTTGTTTTGAACAAAATTTTTATACATTTAGATATTGCAAGTTTCCGAATAAAATCGTTTTTCGGGCCAGCACAGACATACTGGCTATTGAGTTGGTAAATATCCTCGGGGACTAACAGTCCACCAGCATAGGCATCGGCCCAGTGGTAATCAACAACAAAATAATGAGGTAACTGTTGATTTAATTTCTGTATATGCGCATTTCGACAACTTTATCTCTACAGCGCAGATCAAATCAAACGATTTGGAAATCCGTACACCGAAATATGAGTAAAAGCTGATAGAGAACAAAATACCAATATGATCTAAATAGTAAAGCCAAAATGGGCTAAGGACAAAGCTATTAGAAATGGAGATACTCCTTAGTTTTGAACAAAATTTTGTTGAATTTAAATATTGCAAGTTTCCGATAAAAGCGTTTTTCGTTTACTTGGATATACCATGTATTTGTAGAGACTGTCGCATGGGCATTTACTCCATATCCTTTCATTGGTTATTATATAAATTGTCGTTATTATATAAATTGTTCTATATACTGTTTGTTATAAAGATAATATAAGAGCTCGTCTGGTGTTGATCGCATAATTCTCACTATACAGTAAATACCTACCTATATAACCTTTTATAATTTTATAAACCATTCAAATTTTGCGTCAAATCAAGTATTTTTAGAGGAATTAATAAAAAAATATTGTAAGCAATGGCAAAACATGTTTAAGGACACGATTAGAAAAATGAAAAAAAAAGAAACAAGTCAAAACTCAATTGTTAAAGATGATCTTAGGAATATGTATAGGTCACCTTGACCATGGCTAACATACAGATCTGAAAGTTTGGTCAAGAAAAAAAACAAATGACAGAACATAAAAATTCTTTGGTATTTTTGGGGGTTTTAAAATTTTGGAAGGTATTTTTTGGGGTGTCTTATTAAAAAAAAGGTATTTTTTGGGGTATA
>MJUU01032202.1:927-11613 GCA_002080025.1 Modiolus philippinarum | reverse complement strand
TTTTAGAGGAATTAATAAAAAAATATTGTAAGCAATGGCAAAACATGTTTAAGGACACGATTAGAAAAATGAAAAAAAAAAGAAACAAGTCAAAACTCAATTGTTAAAGTATCATTAGACAAGATGATCTTAGGAATATGTATCGGCCACCTTGACCATGGCTAACATACAGATCTGAAAGTTTGGTCAAGAAAAAAAAACAAATGACAGAACATAAAAATTCTTTGGTATTTTTGGGGGTTTTAAAATTTTGGAAGGTATTTTTTGGGGTGTCTTATTAAAAAAAAGGTATTTTTTGGGGTATACTTTCAAATTCTTGGTCTACTTTTTTCTTTCGGACGAGCCTATGTATGGGTAAAATTTGAAAGTACCTCCCCTTCCCCGGGATGCAGACCTGCCAGACAAAAATTTTGAAGGAATCTCACAAAAGACAAGATTGGTTCTAATTGGAATCGTGGTTTCAATGAATAGGGTCAAATATCAAAGTATGTTTCCTTTGGCCTTCTTGGATGAGATATTGTACCAAATACCTCTTATGGAAGATACCATCTAAGGAGCATTGTGTATAAGTTTTGGCATCAAATTACTAGTTTTCGAAGATCTTTGAATGTGGTTAGCACAGGGTGAAATGTTAAACCATGTTCTCCTTGGGGGGATCTTGGATAAGTAACGGTCTGGTGGATAACTGTTTTTTTGTTTGTTTTTTTTGAAGGGACAAATAAGGCCTTTGTGACAGAGTTTGGTTGTAATTGGACTAGTTGGTTCTTAGATAATTAAATGTGATTTCTATAGGGTCTAATATTAAAATATGTTCCCCGTTGGCAGCCATTTTTGACTACGTTTAATAATAATTGGACTTGCAGCTTCTGAAAAGATCTTTGATTGTTTTTTTTTGTCTAAAGGGTCCAAAATTAAACTATTTTCTCCGCTTGCTGACATACATGAAACCTTTTTTGGAAAGGACCATCTTAGGAACATTGTGACAAAGCTTGGTTCTAATTGGTCCAGTACTTTCTGAAATGTTTGAATGTGTGTCCCAAAGGGTCAAATGTAAAAGTTTCTACCCAGCTGGCGGCTATCTTGAGTCTGGAATGGATATATATTGTAGCCTCTTGGAAGGGATCATCTAAGGACCATTGTGACTAAGTTTGGTTGTAATTCTACAAGCAGTTTCCGAGAAAATCTTTGAATGTTTTCTACAGAGTCCGATGTTAAACTATGTTCCCCGCAAGTGGCCATCTTGTATGAGCCACGGACCTGCCGGATACTTTTTTGAAGGGACCATAATAAATAACAAAATACCGAAGTTACTGTGAATTTAGTTTCTGCATATGCGAATTTCAACTGATGTCTCTTCAGTGCAGATCAAATAAAAACATTTGGAAATCTATAAATCGAAATATGTAAAAAAGCTAATGGAGAACAAATTACCAATAAGATCTAAGAAAGAAAGCCAAAATCAGCTCAAGACAGAGCTTTTTTCAGCTTCTACAGAAAGTATGTATTGAAATATATCTATAGCTTCTGACTGATTAAAGTCAATGAATATACTATTATCAGTCAAGTTTTTTTCCAGATTGTCGACATGTTTTCAGCCTTTGCTTCATATTACAAGCTGACAGGGAACTACACAGGAAAAACACAAACGAGACAAAAGACAAACGTAAACAACAATAGGAACTCGGGACAGCCAGACTTGGTATCGATCCTAACAAAAGCCAGTGGTAGGGTTAAACCGGTTTATGGGTACCCAAACTTCCATAATTAAACTATGTTCCCCACTGGCAGCTATTTTTGATGGGGCGTAGACCGACTGTCACCTTTCTTGAAGAATACCATATAAGGATCATTGTGCCTCACTTTGGTTCCAATTGGCATAGTATTTTCAGAGGAGATCTTTAAATGATTTCCCATGGGGTCCAAGGTTAAACAATGTTCCCCGCTGACTGCCTGGATGCTATGCAGACATGCCAGACACATTTTATGGAGGGGACCAAGTAAGGACCATTGTGACTAAGTATGATTCCAATTGGCCATGTACTTTCAGAGGAGAAGATCTTTGAATATGTTTCCCTACAGGGTCCAATGTTAAAAACACGTTCCCTCCTGGCAGCCATCTTGGATATGATGAGGACTTGCTGAACACATTTTTAAAAGGGGCCTCCTAAGGACCATTGTGACTAAGTTTGGTTCCAATTGGCCCAGTATTTTCAGAGAAGATTTTTGCAATATTGTCCAATTTTGGACACAGTTCCCCGCTGGCGGCCATCTTGGATGACGTGCAGACTTGCCTGACAAAATTTTAAAGGGGACTACCGAAGGACTATTGTGACCAAGTTTGGTTCCGATTGGCGCAGTGGTTGCAGAGAAGATCTTTGAATGCTTTCCCATAGAGTCCAATGTTAAAAAGCGTTCCTGCTAGCGGCCATCTTGGATATGATACGGACTTGCCAGACATTTTTTAAAGGGGCCACCTAAGGACCATTGTGTCCAAGTTTGGTTCCAATTGGCCCAGTGGTTTCAGAGAAGAAGATGTTTGAATGAAAAGTTTACGATGGACAGACCACTGACACAGTGATGGCAAGAGGATCACCATGGAATAGCCATGCAGGTCAGTTATAAAGTTATGCAGGCTATGAAGTTAAAATGCTACTTCAATATTTATCTAGGAGAGATGTTTGCTTGGTGGGCAAACAAACTTCACAACTTGACACAATATACATTTATATACAATTATTATTAATTTGTGAAATAAGTATAGATTATGAAAGTATTTTTGCAAAAACATGTAAAAATTTGTACAAAAACACTTTTTTGCTCTCGATTATGTAACAACTAATTATTTTTAATAAAGTGATAGTAGGGAATTAGTAAACCAAAGAAGATTTGAAAACAGAATTTAAAGGGAAATATTCCATAACCATATGGCATTGAAAATTTTTTTGGTGAAAAAGAGTCAATAACTGTTGGATTTCCTTCAGAATTTCAGAGTATGTAGATCGACTTGATATGCTGAACATGTTTGCAATTTACACTTCACCTCTATCTGTTACAGTTTTTGAAATAAAAAATAAAAAAAATGAATAAATTTTGAAAATTTTACGGAAAAAGGGCTGTAACTCTGAGACGGGTTTTCCAATTTTCTTCAAAATTGCAGGGTAGATAGATCTCGTCATTCTGAATAATTTTAACCTTGTCAGATTTTTTTATATCTGCAACGGTTTATTGAGTTATTTGCCGAAAACAGCAATTTACCTCTATGTTCTATTTTTAGTAACAGCGGCCATGTTGTTTGGTCCTCGGACTAACCGGACATATTTTTTAAACTACATACCCTGGTGATAACCCAGACCAAGTTTGGATTAAATTGGCCCAGTGGTTTCAGAGGAGAAGATTTTTGAAAAAAAAGTTTACGACGGACGGACGGACGACGGACGCCAAGTGATGGCAAAAGCTCAGCCTGGCATAGCAAGTTGTGCTAAAAATGAAGCATCTATATGATAAGTTGCAAGGAACGTCAACTTTTGAGTCCTGTCAGATGCATACTTCCTGTTTGATGCGATATGGACTTGCTTTGAGAAAGCAAATAAAATTAGTTTTGAGATCTAGTGACCTTAAAATTAAACACACATACTGGCACTTCACTGATACTGTCGATGTCTACTGCACTCACAACTATCTGAAGGATTTGGTCAAGCATCATAATATAGTGCAGTAGCAGTTGACATCGGCAGTATCCGTGAAAAACACATACTGGCACTTCACTGATACTGCCGATGTCTACTGCACTATGATTCTTGACCAAACCCTTCGGAAGTTTGAGTTTGATTTTTCTTACGTAGAGCGACAGCCCTTGAGCTTGCCGATAGATTAGCGGCGGGCAACCCTTGGCCATCTTTCGAAATGACGTATCGCCATTTTCTCTTTCCCCGAGTTGCTATCGTTTTACGTGTATTGTCGTCTTGTGTTTTTTCTTTGTTGTTCTCCGGCAGATTGTAGCATGTAATTGTAATTTTCAGCCATTGTAGATGTTTAATATTATCATTTTTATTACATTCACTACATATACCAAGTCCACATTTCGTCAAACAGGAAGTATCGGACGTTCCTCACAACTAATCATAACAGTTTTGAAATCAGTCCTTCCTGTAGAAGCTTAGATAAATGGGACGAAAAAAAATCATTTTTCATTACATTTCGTATCAAGTCCACACTCAGTCATATCTGACAGGCCTAAAAATCAAATAGAGGCTGCATACCAATTTTAAATCAATCACTCTAAATACGACAAAAAAATTGTTTCACTACACTTCGAAACTAAATCTATTTCCTCGGTTAGAGAGAGCACAACAGACATGATTCAAATAAGACGTTCCTTACATCTAACCATTTAGTGGCTGCACACAAAGTTTGAAATTAATCCCATAAGCAGAAGCTGAAAAAACTGACAGGAATAATTTGCGGACGAACGGACACGGTGAATGCAGTATACCCCACTTTCTAAAGAGTGGGAGTATTATTTTCTAGTCGCCGACTTCTTGGACATTTCTAAGACCAACAAAGGCTTATTGCGACTAAGTGTGTCTTTATGGCTTCAGAGGAAATTTTTGAAAGCTTTCTAAAATGTTTTCTGCCGGCGGCCATCATGGTTCTTAATAATCGGATTTGAAGGACACAAAATTTTTACAAGGGGCCATCCAAAGACAATTGTGACAAAAATATGGCTTCAATTTGCAAAGTAGTTTCAGAGAAGATCTTTGATAAATCATAAATAGATATAAAGTAAATGCACATGAGACGGTCACTACAAATACATGGTAAAGTCAAGCATGGAACAATGCTTTTATTGCTGTTCCGTTTTAACATAGGGTCCAATGTTAAACTAAGTTCCCGTTAGCGGCTATCTTGAATTAAACATGCATTTGTCGGACAGATTTTTAAAGAGGATTGTGACCGTGTTCTAATTTATCAAGAGGATTCAGAGGAGATCTATAAATGTATTTTCACTCATGGTCAAATGTTAAACACCCCGCCGTATTAGGGGGATTTTGATAAGATACAGATAAGTAGGGCACATTTTATACCCCTGCAAACAGTTTGGGGGGTATATAGGAATCACACTGTCCGTCCGTCCGTCTGTCTGTCCGTCTGTCCGTCCATGTACCCTGTCAGCGCATGTTCTCCTAAACGGCTGCTTGGATTTTCATGAAATGTTACACAAATGTAGTACACCACCTGACGATTTGCATGAAGTCATATGGTTGCTGCCGGATATTTTGAAGGGGAGATAATTTGTCTTTGAATATTTTCTCGAAAAGGGGGAGGGCGAACCTTGTCAGCGCATGTTCTCCTAAACGGCTGCTTGGATTTTCATGAAATGTTACACAGTTGTAGTACACCACCTGAAGATGTGCATGAAGTCATATGGTTGCTGCCGGAAATTTGAAGGGAAGATAATTTGTCTTTGAATATTTTCTCAAAAAAAAGGGGGAGGACAAACCTTCTCAGCACATGTTCTCCTAAACGGCTGCTTTAATTTTGATGAAATGTTACACAGTTGTAGTACACTACCTGAAGATTTGCATGAAGTAACATGGTTGCTTTCTGAAGTTTTGAAGGGGAGATAATTCGTCTTTGAATATTTTCTGGCAATAGGGGAGGACGAACCTTGTCAGAGCATGTTCTCCTGAACGGATTTTTGGACTGGGATGAAATGTTACACAGTTGTAGTACACCACCTGAAGATGTGTATGAAGTATTATAGTTGCTGCTAGAAATTTTGAAGGGGAGATAATTCATCTTTGAATATTTCTTGGTAAAAAGGGGGACAAACTTTGTCAGTGCATGTTCTTTTAAAGGGGTATTTGGATTTTGATGAAATGCTACACAGTTGTAGCATACCAACTGAATATTTGCATGAAGTAATGTGGTTGCTGTCCGAAATTCTGAAGAAGAGATAATTCTTCTTTGAATAATTTCTGGAAAAAAAGAGGGAAGGTATATCAATGTGTCCATACTTGTATTGTGTCCACATTTGCACTGTGTCCACAAATGTGTATATTGTGTCCACATACACTTAAGTTTACACTTGCCATATTAATTCAGGGTTCAATTAGCGGGGGGTATAACTGGCTGCAATTCGACGACAGCTCTAGTTAAATTCAAGTCGTTTCAAAGATCTTTGAATAATCTAATTTCAAATTAAATTCAACACTTGTAGCCATCTTGGACAAGGTGCAGACTCGTCAGACGATTTCCACCATGAAAAGGGAATTTAGTCCTTGATATACGGAAAGTTTTTGCAAATAATACTTAAAATTGATCTCAGTTTCGTTTCTGAAGTATAAGACAAATGTATAAAATCACGAAAATTTGTCATATAAAAGACAATAACTCCTATATGGGCATTTGCATTACCTTTGACGTTTCCCAGGTGGATAATAGTAGATCTTGATATGGTAAGCATGCATTTTTGCAATTTAAAACTGACCTGTATGTGTTTAGCATTTTAAATAAAAATGCAAATTGGTCAATTTTACGGGAAAAGGGCAAATTATCAGCTATTCGAAACTGATTGATAGGTTGATATTGTATTTTTTTTTAATGAATAACTTCATATTTACAAAAACATAAATAAACAATACAATGACATAATACATGTACAAACAAGACAATCACAAATACAAGAAATCGGATATGATAAGAAAGACATATTTTTAAACACCATACAGCAGGAATTATATTAATTAATAAATTCAATATGGACAGGCAGTTAAAGTTAAATATTCTAAACGTAATTTACCATTTTTATGGATCTAGAATTTGGCTCCAGGGGTTCCAGTACTTAACATATTCATCAGGATTAAAGTGTCCGAAAGAAACATATTTCTCTAAAGTTAAGTTTTCTTTTTAAAAATTTTTCAGGGTATTTAAATTTACCCTTCCATCACTTAACTTTACTTTATAGATATAAAATTTTGTAAGTAGAAGTATCTTATTTTTGACAAAATTCAAACCATTCCCGGATAATGTACCAAACAAAACTATTTCCATATTTAAAGGAATTTCTATATTTGTCATCTCAAAAATCCAACGATTCAAGTCAACCCACAGTTCTGATATCTTATGACAGCCCCAAAATAAATGTTGAATGGTTTCTGGCTCCTCATTGCAGAAAGTATCTTGAATAAGAAAGTGTTTGTGGCTAATACTAGTATATGATGTACTATTCTATACTGCAACCAGTTGAGTTTAGTATTTTTTGTATATTTAGTACAGTACAGATGCACTTTTTTCCAGTTTAACATGTTGTGGTCCATTACTTGATCCCATTTTTGTTCTGCCAAATCGCTTACCTCCTTTGTGTTCAGGATATCATACATATCTTTTGAACCCTTTTTAGATTTAAAGAAAATTCCAATATTAAATGGTAAACATGGTTGATTTTGCTTAGCTTTAAGTTCAATATCAAGAGTATTAACAAATATTTTTACTGATTTTACCAATCCATAGTAAAGTGTGAATATGGGTTGAAAATTAAAAGTTGTTTTAAATTCTTGAAATGACATAATATTCCCTTCCGTATCTACAATATCATTGATTGTCAAGACCCCCCTTTTTGCCCAATCTTTATAGAACACACTGCTATTATCAATTTTTACATCTTTATTTTTCCATAAAGATGAAAAAAGAATATCATGTGTCCCAGATTTTTTATATAGGATCTGGTTTGAAAGTAAATGAAATTTAAATTTTAACTCTAAGAAATTTTGCTTTTTCAAAATTTAAAATTATTTTAATTTTCAACCAGACCTTGTATCAAAAATCTGAGACACGGTTTTGGTGTATTTTAATGGATCTTTCAGATAAAGCAAACAGAATTCAGCTACCTGTAAAGATGTAAAAGTTCTTTTCATTTTAAAAATATTACTTCAAAAACTAAAATTTTTGCCAAATATGGTAAATAAGACATTAATACTTATAAGGAATACTCTTGAAATGAACATCAGGAGCAAATTTGATCATTTTCCTTTAATTTGATACCTGGTTTGTCGTTGTATCTTTGTTAATAATAAAGTTACAGGCCTTCAAAGTCAGGGACCGAAAATTTTCTTCAGAAGACTGTTGTGCTACCTTAAATCCCTTTAGCATTTCTCGAGAAGATCCTTGTATGCATTTCCCTATAGGGTCAAATGTTAAACTATAAACTAAGTTTTGCCGCTGGCGGCCATGTTGGATGACAGATCAGCACCAAAGTAACATTTGGTCAGCACCTCATAAGCATCAATCATGCTATATTTGGTTCAAATCCATTAGTGATTCTTAAGAAGAAGTTGTTTAAAGTAAGAATTTACTACGGACGTATGACGGACACAAAGTGATGGCAAAAGCTCACCCTGGCTATAGTCAGATGACCTAGAAAAATGACGGACGGACGATAGACATAAACCGACAGACATCAAGTGATGGCAAGAGCTCACGTGGCCATTTCGGCTGAGTGAGTTAAAATTCGATTTTTCCCCCAAAGGGTCTAATGATAAAACTAAGATCAAAAGTAGCGGCAAGCTTTGACTTGATGCTAACGTATGAGGAAAACTTCATGAAAAGGATATTCAAGAATGTAAATTTCCAACTGGTCATGTTGTGCAAGAGATATTGAACGGTTCAATTTTGAACTGTTGACTGTAAACGACGATGGTATTGGGTACAATTTTTAGATGGAATTCCGCAAGACCAAATGTAATCAAGGTAATAAACGTTGCCAAGTAATTTCGACTCCAAAAGGTTGAGTGTTGAAATAATACAGTCGCCAAAGTCCACCTTTTCTGCTGTACATAATCTTCACAAGGGACCAACCAGTTTATTTTGAAGAGAATTGGCATTAGATAAAAAAATTATCACGGATTATTTCCATAACAGATAAGTGTAAAAAACTAACCCAGTTTTTGAACATACGAAACAACGTCAGTAAAATACCTTTTAGCAAAAGCACAAGAAGATTACATAAATCATAGTCTAGAGACAAGGCAAAAACAAGAACATCTGAAGACACACCAACGAAACATCACTAAATTGTGGACGCGGGATATGCCCCACCCGAAGCCCCTTGCACCGCCTAAATTTAGTTTGGAGATTGATTTACTGGAGCAGCGATACAAATAAATATGATGGGATCACTCATGCATGACTAAGGGGCCAGGGCCACCATCTGTGTGTGAAATCGGTATGTACTCCTCAAGACGCATCTGCATATCCAATATCAAGTGTCTAGGACTACTGGTACAGGCTGTACAAACTGCTTGCTTAAAACTTAGTGATCGCTCATGCGTGACTAATGGACTAGACCACCATCTAGGCTTGAAATTATGAAATAAAAACGATACGCTAGGCTATGGAATAGCCTTGGATAGAAATTGCGTGTTTGATTGGCAAGGGTGTGGTGGCTCATGATGTATTTGTATACTCAAATCAATACTTGAAGTAAGCCTTTCTCGGTCCTTCTTTGTAATTTCTTCTGTTGGTCTGCACATGTGATAAAATAGTCACTGATTCGACCAAACCTCTAATTTTATGCCAACAGCAACTCAAAGTAGTTTCGTGCTTTTGTTTGTTGTTTTTTGTTCTTAGCTCTTTATTCTTCCGCAAAAAAAACGCAATTCCATCTCTTTCCACCTTTCGTTCTCCATTGCCCAAGTATCTCCACATACTACAATCACGCTTTGTTTAACACAATTGAAAAGTCTTTTATAGTATTTGTATATTATTGATTATTGCAGAATACCTCATCTTTATTTATTAACATCTGGGGTTAAATTTATACATTACTGTTCTTATTCTTTTATCATATCTATATTTATAAATCTGGCTATACCAATCCCATCATCCTCTACAAACCTGTTCCCAGTACCACCTATAGTAAATGTTTATAATACTTTTCAACTTCCACAAGGAAACAGAAAAATTAAACCCCGCCCCGTTTTATCAGGACGAAACTGGACGCCATTTTGATTTTCGAGAATCTGAAATTCCTATTGGTCAATAGTCTTCTGTGCATGCGTTCTCCTCACTGCGCAAGCGTACTCCTCACTTCACCCCAAGACCTATCTATATAGCTAGGCTATTCCATAGCCTAGCTAATTGGTATGTACTCCTCAAGACGCAACTGCATGGCAAATATCAAGTGGCAAAGACTACTTGTACAAGCTGTACAATCTGCTAAAACTTTAAAGTGATGTTCATGCCTGACTAAGGGGACAGGGCCATCATCTGAGCGTGGAATCAGTATGTGCTCCTCAAGACACAACTGCATGTCGAATATCAATTGCATAGGACTACTGGTACAGGTTGTACAAACTGCTTGCTAAAAGTGATCGTTCATGCGTGACTAAAGGGCCATGGCCATCATCTGGGCATAAAATCGGTATGCACTTCTCAAGACGCAACTGCGTGTCAAACAGGACTACTGGTACACGCTGCACAAACTGCTTGCAAAAAACTTAAAGTGATCGTTCATGCGTGACTAAGGGGCCAGGGTCATAATATAAGTAGGGATTTGATTTGTACCCGTAATGATGCAACTGCACAACAAATATTATGGACCTACAACTAACATAAGCTTGTTAATTCACAATAGCTTTCAATTGTTGATGCCGCCGCTATTCCCAAGTCTCGCTTTCAAGTCGTTGC
>MJUU01032201.1:127043-137456 GCA_002080025.1 Modiolus philippinarum | reverse complement strand
TTTCTGAGATATCGCGATAACAAAATTTCGAATGGCGGCCATTTTGAAAATGGCGGACGAAAATTTTTTTGTGACCAACCAGAAATGTAGATCTTTATGAAAGAAGTAATTTTGCAACACAATGTTTTCATAAATTTTTTATCGTTTCCGAGATATCGTGATAGCAAAATTTTGAATGGGTGCCATTTTGAAAATGGCGGACGAAAATGTTTTTTTTCACCAACAAGAAATGTAGATTTTTATGAGAGGAGTAATTTTGCAACACAATGTTTTCATAAAATTTTTACCGTTTCTGAGATATCACGAAAACAAAATTTCGGATGGCGGCCATTTTGAAAATGGCGGACGAAAATTTTTTTGTGACCAACCAGAAATGTAGATCTTTATGAGAGGAGTATTTTTGCAGCACAATGTTTTCATAATTTTTTTTATCGTTTCCGAGATATCGCGATAACAAAATTTCGAATGGCGGCTATTTTAAAGATGGCGGATGAAAAAAAAACTTTTGACCACAGATTTGTAATCAGGACCATACAGGCTACCTGGAAACCAAATTTTATCAAAATCGGATAACTTTAAGAAATTTGCATATTTAGGGGTCAAAAACGCGTAACCGGGGTCGCGACCCAAAATTTTTTTTCGCATAACGAAATATCCTGAGGATGAATGCAACATTTTCCCCACATCAGAATTTTGTTATCGGTTACGCTTTTTGAGCAAACATGATAACAAGGTTTTAAGTCTTCTGGGAGATAACTCCGTTACTAAAAATAGATCGGTTTCTCATGGTCAGTGGCTTCGACCCCTCACTAAGCCGAATAATATGATATCGAATTGATATGTCGCGACACTTTTACTCTTTTGGCTGCGGAAAAAAAAAAATAATCAGAAGAAATACAATAAGGTCTTTTACATGTGGTGAAAGACCTTAATTACAATGTTATACTGGGTCGCCGATCACCCCCAAAAACTCGTGTCTTAAATTTGAATGTTTTTTTTTGTTCCTTGAATAGCCTGTGATATTGTTATTATAGCAATCTTATATGCAGATTACTGCATCAGCAATATATATTAGTTTGAAGTTAACAATGCAAATATATAATGCATTTTTACTTTTGTAGAATCTTCTTTGTAATAATATGTAATCCATATAATATTACCGTGTAGATTAGCAATGGTATATTTTGTAGTCTAATGTTTTTGTCTTCTTAAATCATAGTTTCATGTAATAAAATTAGTTCAATAATGCATACTACCCAGAGCAGAAAGAATCATTTTGTCCAGAATGCATTTATGACATATTACTGCGTTTCTGTTGTAATTAATTAAATAGTGTACCTTAGGTATATGATCATAAAAAGGGAAAAATTAACCTTTAGAATATCAAACCAATACACCACCGGCTACCTGATATATAGGGGATTTAACAAATAGTACATACAGGTAAACAATGGCTGTACTTTAAAACTATGTATGTTCATCCACCCACATGCCAATTTCTCAACTATATCAGAAAACGAATACCGACAAAAAGAGAAAAAAGTTCAAAACATCGAAAATAAGGCAAAAAAGATATATATTTATTAATTCATGCTGTAAAACACAAATTAGAAGTAGAACTGTACACACGAATACAAATGTCAAATAACTAAATACCGAAGTTACTGTGAATTTTGATTCTGCATATGCGCATCTCGACAACTTATGTTTCTTCAAAATGTCAAAACAAATTACTACTTATAGTTTGGACTTTACAAAAACTTCGAGAATCAACAGATACCCAGAATGGTTAAGCACATATTATTTCACTATGGCAGAAGACATGGAAACAATTAATCAATAATCCAAAAGCATTTCAATATTAGAGCGACACAAATTGAGACAAAGGTTCAACAGATGAATAAAAAAAGACGTTTCAAAGAATAAAGAATTTGCAGTACCATCTCAAAATCGATAAATGTTACCTCAAACTGATTGACATTCGTTACTATTATTAGCAATAAAGAAATTGAGCCCCATCTCAATTTGATAAATGATAAAGAGTCTACAGTCATATATGTGAAAACGCTTAACTTCCTCCATCGTAGTTTTGTCCTTATAAAGCTGTATTTGATATCACTGATTATTCGGATCTCGTTTGGTTTTATGCATTTTAAACATTTTTTTGCAATAATGGATTTCCTATGTTTGGGTTCTAGCGTTGCTAATTAGGAATAAAATTCCGAAATGACCATATAGCTCATAAAAATTACTGCAGTTGGAGTTAACATATGTGTTATGGTCCTGTGTTCATTTACTCCATATCCTTTCATAAAATGTTGATATTAATGTTGTTTAAGTATACATTTTTAACCTGCTAATTTATCAAAACATGAATTTGTCAAAACTTAATAAAACAGGACAACAGAAATAAAAAAAAAAGTTTCAAAACGCGACTGGATGTGTGGTTTGTGTCAAATGTGGAACACCTGATGATACCTCAAGTTTTATGTTAAGTTTTCAGTTCTCGTTTTGTAGTTCTGTGGAGTTCTTGTTCAATTTGATATATCTGTTTTTTTTTATTTGCCTTGTGTCCATTGTGTTACAACTGACTTGTCTTGTTTTTTGAATTTTTATTTTAAAAATTTCGTACTTTTTTGCCGGTTTGACGTGGTATGCGTTTTATGATGTATGTCATTCATTGAGATATTCATTGGACACAGTGACAGTTGCAAGTTCCTGTAACGCCATACTTTTATAAATGAAACCTGTGATTTGAGTACAGGGACGGAAGTTAAAACATTTTTATCTCGAAGCCATGAAATGGCTGGAGAGATATTGATATGGCAAGAAAAAATCACGTGCCCGCGTGAGGCTTCAAGCCTATTAACAGCTCTAAAAGATGATCTTCGTGCTTCCAATAAAATATAGTGCGCAAGTTCCTTTCAAAATCGGATACATTTAGTATTTAAGTCATATTTCTTCATTTTCTTGAGTTGAATACAGTGTTGTTTTATTAAACTTAAAACAATATGCATGTTAATCAAAATACTCGTTTTTTTACTCGTTGCTTATAGAAATCTTTATATCTGATGGGAAAACACGCCCATTGACCTTTACAAGATGTTTTTATTGGTTTAAAATGAAACATACGATAAACACGTCAGATGTGTATTCACACAGCTGAAGCGATCTATATTTAAAGTTTAAGTACACGTGTCCAGAAGCGCGATTAATTTAGTATTATAACATTGAGTTTATAACATTACGTTTATAAATTTTAAAAGTCAGTTACGTATTTATTGTTTTGAGTATCAATTAGTGCCTAATAGATTCAGGGATTGGTGTTCTATAATTATGATTTAAATTATTTATTTAGGTCAAACATGTCCCCATTCATAGTTACAAAAAATCAATAACGAGTCGTTGTAGTGTGTATTCTTAAAATAGTAAAGTAAATGTTTCGTAGCATTCAAAATACAAACATCGTTATTTGTTCGTTCGAATTTTCGTACAAATTAATTATCAAGCGCAATTTGGCCAGTTACAGCGATTTTAAAGACTGAAAACTTCTTAAAAGGCTCTCGCTTCGCGGTCGCCTTTTAAGAAGTTTTTACGCCTTTAAAATCGCAATAAGTGGCCAAATGCGCTTGATAATATATAATAGCAATGAAATCAACATGCGAAATCACACAATCCGATTATTTTCACGTATTGCGGACTATAAATTAATACAGGCAGACGTATGCAGTAGTTCTTTGGATGACTACGAAGTTTTGCCACATGTAGAATTTCATGGCTTCGAGATTCAGCTCCATCGGAGCCTTGATTTATATTAGCTCTGGACATGTTTTTGTCTCTGGACTTTGATTTGTGTAATCTTGTGCTTTGTTCCTTCGGTAATCTACTGCCGTTGTTTTGTTTTATTTAGTGTATAGTATGTATACTGCTTGTACATAGATACGTAGAATCAGTGACGTCACAGTTATTTTTTTGATGAATTTGAATATCACGATATAAGACCCACGATTCAGTGAACAGCTACTATATATAGGGGATACAGACATAACCTCTCGTCCAAGGTACCCTTTAGAGCAGGAAAGAGAACAGCTCAAAGATAACTTGAAGTTAACTTGGGGTAGACTTAGAATGGTACTACAATCATGTCTGTTGTAGCAATGACCCTTCTGCCTAAGTCTGCTCTAGCCATGACCGTTCTACCGAGTCTGCTCTGACCATGACCGTTCTTGTAAAGTCTGTTCTGGTCATGACCGTTCTTGTCAAGTCTTCTTTTGGCACTACCGTTCTGGTTGTAGAATTTAAACTGGACATTAAATTAAATGTAAGGGAATTTCCCGTTTCTGCATCCCAAAACCATTTAAATATAACAAAAACATAAATAACTATTTTATTTTACGATGTTTTCAATAATTATTTTTTTCCGTAACATAATCTGATGATTATTAACATTTTCCTTCTAATTTCCTTCACATTTTTGATTTTCTGAGAATAAACTTATGGAAAACTATTGTGAACTCAGTTTGCGGGTATACTCTCTCGAAAAGGGAAATAACTCTTATTTTATAAATAAATAGATAATTTTATAAATGGATAAATACAGGTAAATAATCATCCGCGAAAAAGACTATTTACCGACAAAATGCATGTTTATGTCTGAATAATTCATTTCGTAATTTTATTTTTTTTAATATTATTTTGTTTTAATAATATAAATAAACTAAGTCTTGAAATATATGAAAAACGTGTAAATATTGGACACTTTATTAATATTTGTTAGGGCGGTCACAAGAGCAGTCATAGCTAGAACAGGCCATGACAAGAGCAGAATTGAGTAGAACAGTCATGGCCAGAACAGACTTGGGTAGAACAGTTATGGGTAGAACAGGTCAGAACGTTCAGGATTCTAGCTATGATCATGACTGGTAAGAGTGGTCAGTAGTCTAGAGAGCAGACTTGGAGCAATTCAAGAGTAAACTTGAAACTTGTTCTAAATTCTAGCGGAACTTTTATGACTGCTCCAAGTTAACTTAATGAGAGGTTATATCTGCATCCCACTGTTAGTAAGAATTATAATTTTATAATTATAATATCTGCCAGCATAAAGTATTTTATTCCATTTTGAGTTTGAACATGACATTTTACCGAAAGAAAGATCTTAATGTAATAACAATTATAAAACTTAAATCGGTCAGGGGGTTAAAAAACTACGTTCAACTATACTTTATTACCATAATATATTATTTCCATAATACGTGTTAATTAATCAGATTTTGTAGAGTTAGATGCTTAATATTCATAGTCCTACCTTAAATATTTTTACAATGTGCAAAATATTTACCATTTATAAAAGAACCAAAGCAATCAACTTAGCACCCAACGTTAAGTTTTTTAACAATCAAGTACGTCAAAACTAAATCTAATACCAGTGACATTCTGCAATCTTATACATTGTTACATATACCTTTGACCAGCAGTCGGATTTTTGTGCCTAACAATACCTATTACCACTGTCTACACCTGGATCAAGGATCAAATATGAACCTATTTTTGATGTTTTTGTTTCTGAAGGGTAAATATGTTTTATATAATTATATTAAACAACACAAAAAGCAAAAATAAGAAATAAAGAGAGTCAGAAAATGTATATAGTAATTCCCCAAAATACATATTAATGTGGTGGAAAAGTTTTTTCCTGCTTTTCTGTTTAAGTACCTTTGAGGTCTTCTATAAAAACAATCGGTCATTGACTAAAGAAGATTTAATTTAAACTCAAAATAATGTACATGTAATTTAGAATCCCAGAAAGATCATTGGTTCATCAATATAATAAAAGTTTTATTAACGTTTATCACAAACTACCATAAATTAGTCTATTTGACTGCTTGTATCGTATTTTATAACAGGAATTATTCTGTTCATCCTTTCAGGAGCTCAGAGTGTAACACATGTATTTCCAGAGAAATGTAAACCTCGAAACTTCTCAACCGTCTGTCAAGATGATACCTACAGGGATCTTAAAAGATTCGTCCATTACCAAATAGAGAAGAGAATTAGGGGTAAGTACAGGATGATACATACATGGATCTTAAAAGATTCGTCCATTACCAAATAGAGAAGAAAATTAGGGGTAAGTACAGGATGATAACTACGGGGATCTTAAAAGATTCACCCATTACCAAATAGAGAAGAGAATTAGGGGTAGGTACAGGATGATACCTACAGGGAACTTAAAAGAATCGTCCATTACCAAATATAGAAGAGAATTAGGGGTAGGTACTGGATGAAAATCTGTAACGCGTTTTATGTCCAAATCTCTACT
Source organism: Modiolus philippinarum (assembly GCA_002080025.1). Classification (NCBI taxonomy): domain Eukaryota; kingdom Metazoa; phylum Mollusca; class Bivalvia; order Mytilida; family Modiolidae; genus Modiolus; species Modiolus philippinarum. Next base: position 131,137 of record MJUU01032201.1, on the reverse strand, counting down.
TTTATAAATTTGAAAAACTAGTATAAGAATATTGAAAAGTTATGCTCCGAATTGTAAAAGATTATTTTTTGGCAATTCTTTGACAAAACAAAAGCTTTGATTGATAAGGACTTCCGTTCAATGTATATTTATTCAATTTATATATATATTCAATTTCCTATTTATTTGTATATATACACTGCTCACACTTCAGTTTCCCCGCTAAATTATCGCGCATTCAGTCAAGATTTTTTGTTTACATAAGAAAACCTTTGTGGAATCATTTCCATTGCAGCATAAAACTTAGTCATGAGATCGTTTTATTCCGGAATCAATCCGGAATAGCTCAAATTTTTGTATTTTAATGAGATAAGAAACGTGAATTTGAAGCCAAAGATTTACAGTTTACATCCTAAAGAATATCCAGTCCAAATATGATCCGGTATTCAGTTCTGCCTCCCGAATTGTCTCGTTTCCAACGAGATTGACGTCGGCAAGTTGGCCGAAGCCGATTTGACAGAAGCAGTGACGCTTGTAATGAAAATGAACAGGAAATGAATACTTATTGGTAAACAGAATTTGGAAGGTAGCAGATAAATATTTTAAGAAACGAAATACATACATGTGGCTGCCCTCCCTTGCCTGAGAATCCATTAATAGAAGCTGTGTTTTATTGCACAAAATCAAAAGTATTTAATAGGTTGAAATCCGTAGCCCTATAGTCCATTACAAAACAAAATCAGCCAACGACCATGAGAGCGACGATGCCGCATCTATGCTGAAAAAATGAATTGAAGATTGTCATGAAGTTTGTTAAGTACGTGTTAAATGTTTGAAAACTAAGTGCGCGGTTTTGTTTTATTGATAGTAACTACTATGAAATCGCAATATATTTGAACATTTCTCCAGATATTGTGCTTTGTTCAATGTGTGTGTGATAATCACATGATTGCTGTTTGCATGATTTATACACAATAAATGTGAATTCGATTCGGGATTTGCAAGTCAAATATATCGCATTCACACATGGAATAGTATGCGGCATAACTTTTTTAGCTCACCTGGCCTAAAAGGCTATGTGAGCTTTTGCCGTCCGTCGTCCGTCTGTCAACAATTTCAAAAATCTTCTCCTCTGAAACCACTGGGCCAAATGTAACCAAACTTGGCCTGAATCATCACCAGAGTATGGCTTCTCAAAAAAGTGTTCGATTAGGCGGTAGGTCAAACAACATGGCCGCCGTTGCTAAAAATAGAACATGGGGGTAAATTGCAGTTTTTGGCCAATAACTGGAAAACCGTTTCAGATATCAAAAATCTGACTGGGATAAAAATGATCAGCATGGCAAGATCTACCTGCCCTGCAATTTTGAAGAAAATCTGAAAACCCATCTCGGAGTTATAGCCCTTTTTCCGTTAAATTTTCAAAAGTTTTGCATTTTTTATTTTTTATTTCAAAAAGTGTAACAGATAGAGGTCAAGTGTAAATTGCAAAAATGTTCAGCATATCAAGGTCTACTTACCTCGAAATTTTGAAGAAAATCCATAAACCCTTGTAGGAGTTATTACCCTTTTTTCACCGAATTTTTTTAAATTTTCGCATTTTTCATCTTTTATTCCTTAAACTATAGAAGATGAAGGTCAAGTGTAAACTGATGAAATGTTTGCCATGCTGTGGCGACTTCAAAATTGATGTTGAAAATTGTTCCTTGACCGCCATTTTCAAAATGGCTGCCCCAAAAAAGGCGGGAAAATTCAACATTGTCCGATTTCAATGAAATTTGGTTTCCAAATAGATATTGTTGTTGCGATTTCAAAACCGGTGTTGAAAATTGTTCGTCGACTGCCATTTTCAAAATGGCTGCCAAAAAGGCGGGAAAATTCAACATTGTCAGTTTCAATGAAATTTGGTTTCCAAATAGATATTGATGTTGCGATTTTAAAACCGGTATTGAAAATTGTTCGTTGACCGCCATTTTCAAAATGGCCGCTAAAAAGGCGGGAAAATTCAACATTGCCCGATTTCAATGACATTTGGTTTCCAAATAGGTCTTGATGTCGCAATTTAAAAACTGATGTTAAAAATTGTTCATTGACCGCCATTTTCAAAATGGCCGTCAAAAAAGGTGGGAAAATTCAACATTGCCCGATTTCAATGAAATTTGGTTTCCAAATAAATATTGATGTTGCGACTTCAAAACTGGTGTTCAAAATTGTTTGTTGACTGCCATTTACAAAATGACGCCTGGACTTCAAAACTGGTGTCGAAAGTGGTCCTTAGCAAGAACGTTTTTTGTCAAAAAAAGCCCAACAAAGAAATATAGTAAAACATGATCAGACTTTAAAAACAGTTCAAGATATTGGAGGTGTTCGAGCTACAAAAGTTTGAGAAACTGAAGATCAACTGTATAACTTACAATGTTTCCTTGATTAAGGCAACTGAAAGCCAGGTGAGCGATACAGGTTCCTGGGAGCCTCTGGTTTGTGATCACACACTTTATAAGACATGATGAAATAGCAATCTATGACTTATCTATATCCCAAAGGAACAGGCGCAACTTCTCTGAAACTAAAAATTGTTGGCATAAGGCATATTTAACATTAACGTCTGGTTTTCCTCTAATTTATTAGAAATCATTAAATCACTTAGGTCTTCAAATATGAAATCTCTCAACTGTATTGCTAAATAAACTGTCATGCAGATATCAATTTTGGAAAAAGGATGTTTGACTGTAAATCCTTCTTAATTTCACACTGAACTTAGAATATCGTTAATATCACTCCCCCCCCCCCCAAGATACTGTGCTCAAACTGAAAATTTGATAAGAAGTAAATTTCAACAAATTAGAATTTTTTCCTTTTAATCTGTTTTAGACTGCAACCTACAAGGCTGTGACACAGACCAACTTATCACACATATGACTGATATTGTCAATAAAGACATTGAATATTTGATGACAAAACGTAAGTTAATATAAATTAAAACGGAGTGTTTTTTTCTTAACTCTTGATTTTTTAACGAATTCTCGTCTTGGGATTGAAGACAACTTTTGCTTAAAACTAAGATGTATCTCCCTCATGCATAGCTCTGTCCTTAGCTGAATTTTGTTCTCTATCAGCTGTAACATTTTTTTTTGGTTAATGGACTTCCAAATGTTTTGGATTTGATCTGCACTGATGAGACATAAGTTGTCGAAATGGACATATGCAAAAAATAAATTGACACTAACTTCGGTACTTTATTATTGCTTATGGTACACAACAATGTAAAAAGATGGATAACAGGAAACACCTTCAATGGCTGAAAATTATAAGTACATGCCACAATCTGTCATGGAACTATACATGAAAAACATGGATAAGACAAGAGACAAACGTAGAAAACAATAGGAACTCGGGACAGCCGGACTTGGTACCGGCACTAGCAAAAGCAAGCGGTAGGGTTAAACCGGTTTATGGGCACCCAAACCTCCCCTTTATCTGTCCCGTTTCCCTATAGGATAACAAACATACAAATAAAACCCAATACAGGTAGACTACTAACTCCATGACCACAATCTTGAAAGGAAAGAAAACACAATACGTAATTTTGAAAGATGCGTCAAGGGGTGCTCGCCGCTAAACTGCCGGCTAGCTCAAGGAGCCTAGTCTACTTGTAGAACACTGGCGCACTACGGAAGAAAAATCAAACTCAAAACTTCCCGAAGGGTTTGGTCAAGAATCATCATAAATTTCAGTAGACATCGGCAGTATCAGTGAGAGGCCAGTATGTGTGCAAAATTTTCAGGTCATTAGGTCTCAAAGCTAATTTAACGGATGGAAGCAGTATATCTTGTCGATATCAGTTATTACGTAAAGAATGTAAGTTACGTCCCAGATTTTCTGGATTTTTAATCAATTTCTGGCATTTTTTTAACAACATTTCCGTAAAAACGAGGATTAGAAATGCCCTTAGTAATAAGCTGTTTACGAGTGACACCATATTTAGATATTAAATGTTCATATCTATTATAAAACTTCTTAAATGTATTCAACAACTTATGAAATCTGTAACCCTGTTGTAAAAGTTTGGCTGTGATAGTAAGGTTACGTTCATTAAAATCGTCAAGAGTAGAACA
>MJUU01032201.1:103174-114040 GCA_002080025.1 Modiolus philippinarum | reverse complement strand
GGATTTTCCTTACTGGTCTCACCCTTTGATCGATTCGGACTTTTGTTGTCACTTTTATTTACTACAGTTTAGCAATCTTTGACTTTGATCGTATATCTTTGTCGTTTGCATTTCCCGAGACTTCATCAATCTTGTGTGATATTATTCAGGAGGTATAACGAAAATTTGATATGATGTACAGGAGATATGTATCTGTCGGAAAAGATATGGTATTGGAAGGTTAAACCAAATATATTTTTATTCTGACCATCAGTTTATGGTGCCCACATCTCACAATAATCTCGATATTTTGTTATTTATAATGTCATGTTTTTTTAACAGTTGACCTATAGTTGTGATTGTCTTCTGTTTGTCTTTTGATGGCAAACGGATGACAGCGATTGTGAGAACACTTTGCCTATTGATTTTATGTTTGTTGACGATCTCAAATCAATTTGCGAACATGGATATAGCGTTGTCTCATGTGCATTTTTACTCCATATCCTTTAATTGTTTATTTAAGATTAATTTTTTCCAGGTAAAAAAAATGGAAAAATCACCTGAACATGTAAAAAAAACAAATGTTTAAGTTGTTTTTCAACCATACGGCAACATCGATAATCTTGACTAATTATCCAAAGATGTGTTGTGACAAAGGCATGTCTTTAGAATATCGTAGGACTTGCATGTTTTTGGAGATCAATATTTTCGGAATCCTCTGGTTTTATCCACATAAAATCATTATAATGTTTTGCTTAATGACCCCGATATGAGCTTTCTTCAAACATGTCATTAAATTCTATATTTTGACACATTCATTAAGGGTCAAACCTTACGACTGTTGAATCAAGGAAAAATTCAGAGGAGTTAAGGTAGATAGACACTGTTGCGCTGCGGATTTCAATCGCGCATTAGAAAAATAAAGAGTCGGATACGGTATAAGTTTGAATTTCGGACCGGGACAGTAATTAGACGGCTTTTCCTTTGTGACGTCATAATGGAATGAAAGACATGAAACGTCATATTTCGTTTACTTTGCCGCGAATTAACTCCCTTTCCCGCTAAAAATGTATAAACCGGAAACTTTGTAAAATATCATCGTTAACCCTTTCAGTGCCAGGCCTTTTCTCTAAGAGAGTGCCATTTGTTTTTTTAAATATGATACCGTCTCTGATGATCTAACATTTCCCTCGTTTGACGTTACAATCGCCCCTAGTGCTAAAGGCGTCAGAGGGGAAATCGAATGTGCCCGGCTGTTGACTCGAGCATTGTAAAAAAAAATAATAAATGTATTTCATCATTCAGCGAAAAGCTGTAATGGTTCTGTGTTCGGACAATGGCATAACATTAGATAATTGTGAGTAAATTCGAGATTTCACAAAGAAAACTTAACATAAATAAGTTGACCATAAATCTAAAAAATCTCGAATTTTTTAACAGTAAAAGTATGACCATCGGCAAACAATAGATTCCTACAGATTTTTCAGGTTATTTTTACATGAAATAACTAAATACGGAAGTAACTGTGAATTTAGTTTCTGCATATGCGCATTTCGACAACTTATGTCTCTTCAATGCAGATAAAGTCTAAACGTTTGGATTACCATCAACTCAAAGATGTTTAAAAATTGATAGAGAACAAATAACCAATATGATCTAAATGTAGAGTCAAAACCAGTTAAAAACAGAGCTTTGCATGAGAAGAATACTCCTTAGTTTTCAATAAAATTTACAAAAATTTAGATATTTTAAGGTTTCAAATAGTATCGGCTTTCGGGCAGCACCGAAGTACTGACTACTGGGCTGATGAATACACTCGGGGACTAACAGGCCACCAGCAGAGGCATCAACCCAATGGTAACAAATTACTAAATACCGAAGTAGCTGTGAAATTAGTTTCTGCATATGCGCATTTCGATAACTTATGTCTCTTCAGTGCAGATAAAATCTAAACGTTTGGGAGACCATCAACTCAAAAATTTTTAAAAACTGATAGAGAACAAATACCCAATATGATCTAAATTTACAAAAGTTTAGATATTTTAAGGTTTCAAATAGTATCGGCTTTCGGATCAGCACCGAAGTACTATCTTCTGGGCTGGTGAATACCCTCGGGGACTCAGAGGCATCGACCCAGTGGTAACAAATAAGTATTCCGCCTGTATTTCGGAAGTATACCGGAAGTGGTAACAAATAACTAAATACCGGAAGTATACCGGAAATGAAGGGGTAATTTTGAAGATGAAATAATTATGGTCGTCTACTGTATACACATGCATACTGAAAATAGATTTAGCTTGGAAGAAATAAGCTAGGTCAAATAAGTTACAAAAATAATTATGAAATAGTTAATGAAAAATTTGTCACTCTCGTGAAATTAAGACTGTCTGTGGGAGAGTGGTAGTGAACGAGATGGTGATAATATCAAAGCTGAAGGCGAGGTCATCATCTACATCGAAATCAATACCAATGACCCCTCTTTAAAATTTGTTTCAATTTTTTTTTTAATTTGCCATACTAAGAATCAACCGTGCTATGCCTAATTTGTAAAACACAGTAAAACTCCCCTAAGTGAATAAATATTTCTGGGTAAACATGATATTTATTTATGTGCTTTCAAAGAAAAAGCAAGAAAAACTTCCACTAGTAGAAAACCAAAAATATTGTAAGGATCGATTTGAATAGTTTTAGAAATCTTCAAAACTTTGGGAAAGGGTTACATTTTATATAATATATGCAAGATGGATCAGTGCATACTGTGACGTCGAAAAAACAACAAAATTTTGAATGGGCCGATGCGTCGGCCTTCTGGCACTGAAAGGAGTATGAGTTTTGACCAATGATCGGCCTTGTGGCACAGAACTTGTTAAAAGCATGGTGACATGTGCATTTTTTATTGTAACAAATAAATTATATCAAAAACTATCTGTTTATAAAAATAAACCTAATTCTCATGGATAAAAAGGTCATTCCGATATTTTCCCTGTGCATTTTATGTATGGCTGAAAATGAGCAAACTTTGATCTCATTTTAGAGAAAAAGCAAGCATGGTGACCCAAACTTTTTATTAATGATTTCGGGTAAGTTGGATTGGTTCTTCAATTGTGCCGACTTCCAACAAAATCTCATGGATATGAATTTTACTGTCTATCTACCTTAAGGTTCAAAACATTCAATCACTTTAATTTCAAAAACAAGATCATCAACCTATCAATTTTTTATAGGTTTTTTTTAACTACTTCTTTTTCAATTTTCTAGTAAAAAATCTCATTTATTTGAACTCCTATTTTTGAAATGGAGTAGCAAACCCCCTCAACTTACTTTCAAAATTTACCCGGTGAATTATAAAATGATAGTTAATAACATTATACCAAAGTGGCTCTTATTTGGATCCTGAATATGAGCATTTCGACAACTTATGTCCCTTCGTTGCAGATAAAATCAAAATATTTGAATACCATATACCGAAATATGTGTAAAAACTGATAGAGAACAAATAACAAATAAAATCTAAATAGAAAAGCCAAAATCAGCTAAGGACAGAGCTATGCAAAAGGGGGATACCCCTTTGTTTTGAACACAATTTTGCTAAATTTAGACATAAGCTGTTTTCATTATTAAGATTAAGATATAAATATACATATATATGTAGCGTTGATCAGCATTTAGCCGGTGCATTCCGCTCAAACCGGTGCTAGCGGCCATCTTGAACTTATTAATTAGAGGTAGGTGTGTTTGTTCTTTGTTGAAGGCCTCATGATGACTTCAAGATGAAGAAATAACAATGAAAGCATTGTTCCATTTGCTTAATCCTACCATGCATTTATAGTGTTTTTGTCCAATGTCCATTTACTCTATATCCCTTAATTTGTACATGGGTGTAAATGTGCTACATTCATTAGCAATGTTCAGTGTGTGTGTCAAAGTTTTTTTTACGTTCTGTGTCATGCTTATGGTCCTAACATGTGCCGTGGTAATCGATTTCATTTGAGTTCTGTCACGATTGCGTTGCTTTATAGGTAAAATGAAAGGATATGGAGTGAATGTACATGTGACAAAACGCACAAGATACGTAGAAAACTCCACTTTATCAAGGACTGTGTATGTTTTATCATAAATTAGGTTTTAACGATTAAATGGTTATTAATCCGTATTTTTCATAATAAGAAACGTGGGTCGGTTATCTCCCTGCACCAATTTAGTTAAATAAGGTTCAAGTGGAGATAATTTTGATTTTGATTTTGATTTAAATATCAAAAGAATCATTATGTATTGTTATGCTAATTGAAAATATCTCCGCTTTGAACCATACAAAATTGACTTGGTACAGGGAGATAACCGACCGATGTTTCCCATTAATGAAGCATGTCTTTGTAACTATATGTCGACCTTTTTGATTTTGATTTATAGATTTTGTTGATTTTAAGTTCTAGTTTTGTCTTTGCATCCATTTTTTATATCTCTTTTAAATATCTTTAGTTTTTGCGTGTATGAATATAAATTTTCAAATCGAATGTGAAATCTAGTGTTGTGGTCATTGAGTTAGTAGTTTACCTTAATTGTGCTTTATTCGTATATTTATCATACTATGTGGAAACGGGACAGATAAAGGGGATGTTTGGGTACCAGTACATCGGATTAACCCTACCTCTTGCTTTTGCTTGTGCTGGTACCGAGAATGGTTGTACCGAGATCCTATCATTGTTTACGTTTGTTTTTTGTTTTATTTGTGTTTTTCCTGTGTAGTTCCTTGGCAGATTGTGGCATGTAATTCTAATTTTCAGCCATTGTAGACATTTTCTGTTATCCGTTTTTGTTTGTTTGTTTTTTTACATTTATTATATTGAAAATAACGTTCATATAAATCAGAAATGCAGAAACTTTTAACTGTATACTGTATTTATAAGTTGATAATTAAGTTGCCTTACACAAAAGTATTATATACCAATTTTCAGCCACTAAATTCAAAAAAATGAATTAGTCAATAATTCAATTTTTAATGGTGCAAGTCAAAGAAAAATCACATAATATGACAGCCATCAGTCAAAAATTGTCACAAAAAGTACAAATTCCGAAACAATCGTAATAGAAGGCCAAGTTAAGTACCAAGTACATACATTTAGTGCGAGTTTCAGTATTTCTAATGAGTTAGAATTCTCAAAACAATATTAAATTTTAAGGAAACGAAAGGTAAAATTTTCCTGTCAGACAAGTCTGAACACTGGACTGGTTGACACATAAAATTAAGATACGTTAAAGATATTACTATTCATTAACTGCTTTTTATTGACAAAACAACAAAAGAAGAATACCGAAGGAACAAAGCACAAGATTACATAAATCAAAGTCCAGAGACAAGGCAAAAGCAAGAACACCAAAAGACGGAAGACCAACGACAGTACATAAACACACAAACACTACATATACAACACAAAATCTAAAGCACTAACAGTGTGAACTCTCAAAAAAACCGATTGACATCAGGAGCTCCGGAAGGGTAAGCATGTCCTGCTGTCTCAAACTACTCCCTGGGGTTAGGTGGGCGCTTCAATTGGAATTATAGATTGACAGTCTAACTATATCTTTGAATACACTATTGTAAAAAAAAGAATAAAATTAAAAAAAAAAAATATTTTTCAGGTAACACGTGGGTTGGAAGTAGTGGTTTTAATCCATTTCGTTGGAGTTTCCTTGGAAGCGTTATCAATAAGGCAATGTTTGCAAAAAACGAACCAACGGTTAATGCAAGCGTCGAAGGATGCATTCAAGATGGAAAGGACACGGACTTGATGACACATCGTGCAAAACTGCGAAGTATTTCATATGCGAAAAGGCAAGACGTTTGAAATATTGCATAAGTTTCCGAGATCATAAATTGCCACTAAGCCAGGAGTTCAGTTCCGATCCCTTCTTTGGACAAATTTAAATTTAGGGAAAGTTTTCGTTTTTAGTAGTATGAATATGCTCAATTGTTTTGCTTCATGTCAATTTTTTCTGTATAAGAGAAACAGAAAAATGCCTCTAGTTGTTCATTGCAAAATACATTATTATGAAAATTCAAAAACAATGAAAATAAATTACATTTAAAGTATTGTACACACTTTTATTAAAAAAAGGGGCATCAAAAAGAATTTTCTGTCGATTGATAAGGTTAAGACTTTAACTGAAGAAGCCTACTTTACACAGTGATACGAAAAGTTAAAAATATTTATCGAATATCAAACGTACTTGATCCCGGTTAATATTGAAACCAGTATTTACGTCAAACGATTCGATGTGGGTGTGAATTGCTTGTTTATTTGACAATAATTACTAAAGACTCGGAGAAAAAAGGTCAACTTGATGGGGACAAAAAAGTATATCAAATCAACAATTTGAAAATAAAATCTTAAATCGAAAGATTTCTAATTTTTAAATTATTCACATGTTTTAAAGGATATTGACGCGTTTATCTTTTATGCTAATAGTGGCAAGGTTGTGATTTCGACTGAAACAGACAACTACCTAATGTTTCCTACTGTCATTAAAAATGTCAGTGCACTTTAAGTGTATTTACGCAGCAATCTATTTTATTGCAGATCTAACCGTTTGTGTAATTTTAACTTGATAATAGTCCATACCTCCTTTAATTTTATATTTTGTATACTCAAATAATCAACTACTACAGTTTCAACTGGTACAAGCAACTGTTAATTCGACTTGTGACAGTGTTGTTTACATGTAGATGAAGTCAAGCCAAAAACAAAATCGGGAGTAGAAGGATTGAAACCTAATAAATTAAATCTTAACTCGTTTTGAATCATTAGATGGCAAAAAAATATGTTCATTTGGTAAATTAATTTAAACATATTTTTATTTCGATTTATAACACATATACAAATATACATCATACATAAAAAGCATAACAGTAAATTAGGATTCAGAAACAAGCTTGAATCAGCTTATATTTATCTATCTCCTTAAAAAGACGACTTTGATAAATAATTATAAATGTAATAAGCATGCAAATGATGTTGACATACATGTATAATAGCTATTGGTAAATTGAAATCATAAAGTTGTGTAGCATTAAAAATGGTAAGCAGGAATTAAAAAAAATACTTTACAAATTTTAACGGATAATTTTTACAAAATTATCCATTGTATACTTTCAAGATCAAAGTACAAGTTTTCAGTAATTTAAATGTAAAACAAGTAGATTAATGTTGAGACACTCATTTAAGTTGGATTCAAAAATTATTTTCAAACAAATTTACCAACCATATTCAAAGCAACCAACATCACAGGTAATCACAGATAATCAAATAAGCTAACTTCGACAACTGGTTCTCTTGCATCGCTCAAATGGACAACACAAGGCATGAGATAACCCAACAGCTAGGCGATATACAACTGGTTCTCCTGCATCGCTCAAATGGACCACCACAGGCATGAGATAACCCAACAGGCAATAGACAACTGTTTCTCCTGCATCGCTCAAATGGACCACCAACGGCATGAGATAACCCAACAGGCAATACTCATCTTCTTTGATATGAAAAAGAAAGGAAATGGGGTAAATGTCAAGGAGACAACATCCCATATCCAGGTTAAAACGACCCAAAACAAAGCATATTATAAATATATTAAAAATATGCTTTACCATATGAAATTTTCCGATGTTCATAGTCATAAAAATATAATCAGTGCTGTCGGCTTTTGGAAAATATATGTCTGCTTAACCTCACAATTCTTGAATTATACTCAAATGTTTTTACTTCATTGTTTACCACTAAATTCCTGTTTGTTTTATTCACAATATAGAATTTGTTGTTATTTATAATTATATTGCAAAACAAACTTTTACATGATTAAAAAAAATACAAATGCGGTTTTCTTTTTTCAGAAACTTGTTTCCCCTTAGTGAGTAAGAAGTGGTAGTTAGAAGAGATAAAGAGATGACAACCGCTTTATGCTGATACTGATATCATAGCATTGTTCTTAACTGTTATCATATAGAAATTATTGGAACTATTTAACTTAATTATTACGTTTAACATTTAGTGTGTTAAACCTTTCTATATCCAGAGGTCCCCAATTCTATTCACTAGCCCAATAGTCAGACTTGTCTCACGAAAATTTTACCTTCCGTTTTATTCCGTGTATTGCACTCAGTGGATGTCCTTAATTTGATACTGGATTTTGCCACCTTCTTCTATCGTTTAGATAATGAGTACTTCTTTATCACTATTTTTGGATTATATATTTTANGAAAGGATATGGAGTAAATGAACATGAGACCATAACACATATGTTAACTCCAACTGCAATAATTTTAATGAGCTGTATGGCCATTTCGGAAATTTATTCCTCATCAGCAGCACTAGAACCCAAACAAGGGAAATCCATAATTAAAAAAAAATGTTAAAATGCATATAACCAAACGAAATCCGAATGATCAGTAATATAAAATATAGCTAAGGACAAAACTACGATGGTGGGAGTTAATCCTTCGGTTTTAGAATTTACATAAATTTAGATAATGTCTTTCCATTTTATTTGATTCTAATGTTGCTTACTAGAGGTTCCTCCTTAAAATTACAGAATTACAAAATATACTGTTTATTATGCAACTTCTTTTTGTAGTAAGGATTTTCTTGTTTACGTTTACACGAAAAGGTTCGATTTTTTAGTGTTTTGATACTATTTACCAAGGCTAGGAAATGAAATAAAAAAAAGATAAGAATTAAAAAAAAAACATGTTTATATCATGTGCCTTCCCTTTTTTTTAATCAATTTAATGTGCTGAACATGTGTTGGCATTGTCTTTAAGATCTCTGTGATTGAATAAATTGTAAGTAAAACCGTAGAATTCTCGAACTCTTATATTCTCAGAGAGATCCTCCATCCTAAAATTAAATTTCGTTTTACATACATTAACATTGTATCTAGATGTGTTTTATACAGCTTTGTGTTTTATTTTTATCCAAAATTATTTTTGGATGAATACTTTGAAAGTAATTAAAATATCTATTAAATTTGTAACCTTTGTTATGTTTGTATTATACGATTTATACTTTCACAGATTAGGGCACTGGGATAATGATAGGTTAATGATAGGATAATTATAGGTTTCTTTATGAGTGAGGCTTGTATATCGCTTGTTATCAAATCGAGCTATTTAATTACACAATAATAATTAACGAGCTTCAGCGAGTTTATTATTATTTGCAATTAAATAGCGAGATTTGATAACAAGCGATATACAAGCATCACGAGTTGTGAAACCTATTTCTCTTATGATAAATCATTCTGTCGTGTTCTCCCAATTATGTTAAGTTGGGAGAATTTAGTTGTGTTTGTTAATACATTGAAGATTGATTATGTACTTTAAACTTATCCTTATAATAAATGTGAAGTCTAACAATAATTTTCCCCGTATATAAAGTAGAAACCATAAACAACGATAAGTGGTGTAGATATAGGAACTGTGTTGCATTATACGCACATGAAAACAACAATCAATAGCAATGACAGGTACATGATTCCTCGCTGGTGACAATCCTGGGTGAAAGCTCGGTTGTAATTACAGTTTTAAACATCTATACAATAATAAAATTAATTTCTGCATGTCAGTTGAGTGAAAATGTTACGAATAACTAAACACCGAAGTTACTGTGAATTTACTTTCTGCATATGCGCATTTCGACAACTTATGTCTCTTCAGTGCAGATAAAATCTAAACGTTTGGAAGACCATAAAATCAAAAATGTTTAAATTACTGACAGAGAACAAATAACCAATAAGATCTAAATGTAAAACCAAAATCAGCGAAAGACAGAGCTTTGCATGAGGGAGATACTTCTTAGTTTTCAACAAAATTTACAAAAATTTAGATATTGTAAGTTTCCAAAATTAATCGGCTTTCGGATCAGCACCGAAGTACCTACTACTGGGCTGATGAATACACTCGGGACTTACAGTCCACCAGCAGTGGCATCGATCCAGTGGTAACAAATAACTAAATACGAATACGAATGATTTGTAATTTAATGTAGGTGTAAATTTCTCTGTTTCCGTGGTAACTGATTCTAATGTCAATTTCCATGCGTCAATGATCCCAATACACATTACATCATAACATCAACACAGAACACAGGAAGGAAATTACACTTATTTTAGCAATAAAATAATATATTTCAAGTGGCCAAAATATATTCAACTCTTTTGGGAGAATGAATTAATAGGTGTGTACACACGAAGCTCATTTTTCATTTCTTCTTGCCAATGGAATAAAAAATAATGCAGACGACATAATGCAATTAGCACGGAATTTAAAAAAAGAATTGCCTTAACGTTGGTTTGACCTGATGTGTGACCTCTAGAACAACCAATGAAAATACGGCTGAAAAGTTATCTAATCGTATGAAAGGCCAATGAAATGATAGCATAAAAGTTATCACTAAGTGATGCGAAAAATTATTTTTTCGTGTAAGAAATAGATATTGGTGCCACATCATAAGAGAAATACCATTTCACTTTGGTATCGGTAGTTCAGATTCAAAGGTCACTTATAATGAAAGTATATATAGAGATCCTTAGGTACATGTAATATCATCAGCACTTTGACAGGAACTCCAGTCTTGTAGTCGATGGCTAGTGGACTATAAACTATCGTTACATTTAGGAAAGACCGAATGCATATTGTTTGGGTCTAAAAGAAAGTTAAAGAAGGTGAGCGCGTTTGCTATAAAATATAAACTCTCAGATAAGTCTTAAATATTGAGTTTTAAACATTGACCAGTATTTGTCTTGCGAGGAAATTGTGAAAAATGTTGTCCACAAAACTAGCCCAAGACTGAACTTCCTGTAACGAAATGTCAATTATGAAAAAGAAAGGAAATGGGG
>MJUU01032201.1:10096-53886 GCA_002080025.1 Modiolus philippinarum | reverse complement strand
CAAACTTCAAAATGAGACCCTTAAACATTAATAAACAAATTTGAAAATGAGAACCTTAAACATTGTGATTATTTTGACTTATTGTGTCAACTATGACCCAGGTGAGCAATACAGGCTCTTGAGAGCCTCTTGTTTTTTGGAAAGATCCCATTTTGCAACACCTGTTATCTGTCTTTAAAAAATGTAAATATGCAGACATGTTGATCTTTTGTATATCTGAAAACTACTGTATAATAAATCACAACAGATGCTTTGCTGACAGGTTTTGGGGTCATATAAAGGATCCAATAGGGACAAATAGACTGGCTTATAAACTGTCTAGAAATGAGAGTTGTGTAGTTGACCATTAAACATTTGGGGAATGAATTGAAAATCAAATGTTTATTATATAAGTAGTGAAGAACCGCCAAAGGGTAACATGGTCATCACAAACTGTGTTACTTGACTTAACATTAAGCAATAAACAATCCAATTAAAAGGAACACATATTATTGGAGGAACAATGTTCTTGCAGATATTTTCTGTCGGGCCAAGAACGTCTGATAGATTGCTCCCTAAAAAAGTGAATCAGAAAATTTTTTTCAAAGATCAACTTATTTGCATCTTGAGAACAGACAAACAGATTTTTTGCACTTGGATTCCACATGCCAAGAGAGCAGCTTTAGCAGATCTTAGCATTTGATAAAATAAAATATTAATATGCATTCGTTAATCCCCATATGTCTCGTGTCGAGAGTATTGAACTACTGTTTGTGTGGCAGTTCCAGTGTCAAATTATATAAATATCGCTCCAATGATGCAGGAGACACTGGTATACGCAGTTATTAATCTGTTAATAGACAATCAAGTCAGACTTCCTTTGTTGAACGCCTCATGGTGACTTTTGACCTTTGTTTGGGTTCTAGTGCTGCTGATGAGGAATAAATTTCCGAAATGGCCATACAGCTCATTAAAATTATCGCAGTTGGAGTTAGCATATGTGTTATGGTCTCATGTTTATTTACTCCATATCCTTTCGTAAAATATTCCATTGCTTATTATTACCATGTATTTGTAGAGACTTTGTCTCATTTGCATTTACTCCATATCCCTTCATTGTTTATTCCATGTATATGTAGGAAGGATTTGTTGAATTAAGCCAAGAGTAAATTTTTTTCATTCAGATCCATATATGTTCAAACAATTACGTATAATGTAAGTCCTTGGTTCAAATTAACAGCTCGTCTTCTTTTCTGTTTCTAAGCAGATGGCTTGAATGAAAAAGTAACAATCTTACTTACAGCAATTGGCAAAGACCATATATCGTAAGGTTTGAACATGCAATGGCTAGCTTAGTACGTAACATCTTAATATGCTACTTTAATTCAGGTAGCTGATAATATCGTTTTGCAATCTCTTAAACAGAAACCATTTGAACAATTGATACAAGTTGATTTAAAGTTTATAATATAAAAAAAATCTTTTCTGAATGAAATCCATAACCCTTTTTAAAAGATGCAGTGATTTACAATGTCTACGAATAAATAACAGTTAAATGAAAACAGGTACTAAACAAAGGTATCCTATTCAGTAGACATAGTCTAGATTGCAAAAAAAAATAGGCCATATCATTTTGGCGCTAAAGTTTTTGTTCCCTTTTATCAAGAAAATAGATGTTGGACCCAATGAGGGTATTGTCTTGTTATTTAACTAGGACTGAGAATTTCAGAGATAAGCTCAAATAGTTAAATTAAAATATCAAGATCAGAACGTGAAAGCCTAAGCACACTCTTCTAGGGCAATTACTTTAAGTTGGGCTCTATTCAAAAGAATTTAAATATCATCCTTTTTGAACAGCTGAGTCAATTTTTGTCAAATTTTTATTCAAGACATGTAGATGCTACAAAGTATTAGAATAAATGTGCATTTTCTATTTTGTAGAACAAACTGTATTTGATATACACAGTTTGTTATTGTCCATGATGCTGGAAGTTTTTATAGACTAGTATGATTCTGTATTTAGTGAATGGAGAGTTTTGAAAGATAAAATTTTCATTATCCAACCTCCAGCAACTTTGAAATCAGCAAGTATTCTAATAGTATACCTCACTGGTAAGNTGGAATGTACATTATATAAAATGGAATAATTTGAATCTCAAGTTGAGATTTTATAAAAATGTTAAATGGAATACTTACCAGTGAGCGGGCCACCATCCATCCCCAAATGAAAATTTTGTTTGGGTTGAGATGTAAATTTTAAGTTTTACAATTTATTGCAAAAAAATATAACTGATAGGTAAATAGTGATTACCTGTCAAGGTGAACACACATCATATGGATGTTTTAATCAGTGTCACCCAAACGTTTAATTGCGGTGACTATTCTAATAGTATACCTCACTGGTAAGTATTCCATTTAACATTATATAAAATCTCAACTTGAGATTCAAATTATTCCATTTTCTAACCCATAGACAAAACCAATTGAGATCCATGGTATGCAACTTCTCTAACCCTCAAATAGTACCAAGGTAAAATTTTGAAAACCTTTTGTAATCACTTTAGTGTTCAAACATTGACAAGGACAAATCGGTACCTCAAACATCACTGACAAAGACAAAACTGAAATTGAACAAGACAACACAAAAAACTTAAGCACTGACAGTGTGATCTCCCATAAAAACCGAAAGCGACATCGAATGAGTTGTGAAACGAAAATGTCATATTTCGGAAAGTCTGTTTGCAATATATTGTAAATAAAATACATGTATATAATATAGTATATCAGCAAAGATCAGATTAATTAAGAAGATAGACCTGGGTAAGCCTAAAATTTTCCACTCGTTTAATTTTTCTAATATTTTCAATATGGAAACTACATATATGTTAATGTTGAGTTTAAGCAATTTTCAACATTTTCACCGTCCCGTTTTCTGTCTAGTGATCATGAAAGATACCTTAGTTCCTCATATTCTTTGGTCTGTTCAGGATTTAATTTTAGTGTATAAAATTTGCTCTAATTAAATTTGTATTGGATATAAAATTATTTCAAATGCAAAATTCTGTAAAAACTAGAGGATGACATGCCCCCTAGCAAGGTTGAATCAAATTGGGATTTTTTAGTAATATTTGTGTCTGTAAGACACAAATGATGCCCGCGCTAAATACATGTTATTCTAGGTTGCACAGATAAACAATGTACCCTCTATTACTAAATCACCAAGAAATTAAAAATTTAACAATGTATATTTTTGAAAAAAAAAAGAAGAACCGAAATCAAAATATATACCACATGCACATCTTCATTATAGGCACAAATGAACTGCAAAATAAAAGCTTCCTAGCATCAAACCTGTAGGAGGAGTTGTGCAGACAATCTGTGTACCCTCTTTTAATAATTCACCAAATAAATGACTAAGTTCAACAAATGTGTATTTTTTTTCAAAAATGTATCAAAATCAAAACCCTTCCCACATGCACATCTTCAATATAAGTACAAATTATCTGCAAAATAAAAACTTCCTAGCATAAAAACTGTAGGAGGAGTTGCGCGGACAAACTATGTACCCTCTATTATTAAATCACTAAAAAATTACGAAGTTCAAAAATGTATGATTTTGCCAAAAATTAACCAAAATCGAAATCCTTACCACATGTACATCTTCAATATAGGTACAAAAGATCTGCAAAATAAAAACTTCCAAGCATCAAAACTATAGGAGGAGTTGCGCGGACAAACTATGTACCATCTATCACAAAATCACCCAAAAATGACTAAGTTCAACAATGTATATTTTTGACAAAAATTAACCAAAATAAAAATCCTTACCACATGCACATCTTCAATATACTAGTAGATACAAAAGATCTGCTAAATAAAAACTCCCTAGCATTAAAACTGTAGGAGGAGTTGCGTGGACAAACTGTGTACCTTCTATGAAAAATCACCAAAAATGACAAAAATGCACCTAAATCAAAATCCTTATCACATGCACATCTTCAATATATGTACGAATTATCTGCAAAATAAAAACTTTCTAGCATAAAAACTGTAGGAGGAGTTACGCGGACAAACCATGTACCTCCCCCTCGGACGGAAGGATGGACGGACGGACGGACAGGGGTAAAACAATATGCCCCCGACTTATCGTCGCGGGGGCATAAAAAAGGTAAAAAAGTAAGCATGAATAATTATATTAAATTTTTATCGATGTTTCTGAAAAACATGGCTGTTCTGAACAGTAAGGTTGGAAAATTTTACTCTATTTTGATCAGTATGAAAAACTTCTTGTAAAAAATTAAGCTGTTTAATTTTAACCAAAAACTGAGAATAGACAAAAAACTAGTTTCTGTAAGGAAAATTCTACCGTTCCATTTTTCTAATATTTTTAAAAAGGGTGTAAAAATAAGAAAAAATGCTAAATCTATGCTTTGAATTATCTACCTTGCAAGAAATCTGCCTTTTACAAATGTTCATTATTTTTAGATACCATTGAATAAAGTGTACAGTAAATACACTTGGTATTAATTATAATACGAAAGGATATGGAGTAAATGACCATCAGACCATAACACATATGTTAACTCCAACTGCAATTAATATTAATGAGCTGTATGGCCATTTCGGAAATTAATTCCTCATCAGCAGCACTAGAACCCAAACATATGAAATCCACGATGTTCAATACCTGGATATTAGATTGTTGTTTTCATGTCAAAATGAATATCTATTTGCTTTAAAAAAAATGTTTACTATTTCAAAATTTAAAACATACCTATCGCAATGATTCTTTTTATTTATTAAAGTATAAGAAAAATGAAAAACAGAGTTATTCCCCCATACCCCAGGTCTGCCCCCTTAAATCTGAATAACAATCCAAAAAGAAATTACTATAAAAAATACAATATATTGAGTTGCAGTTTTATCATCAATTCTTTTTAGTACAAACTGAAGCCATAAGGTGAACCAATAATAGAAAAATAAGGAGGGAAACGGGGAATTTGTAAAAGCGACAACGACCCAAAGGGGAGTAATAACAACTCAAAGCCACCATAAGATCTTC
This sequence comes from Modiolus philippinarum, assembly GCA_002080025.1. Lineage (NCBI taxonomy): Eukaryota > Metazoa > Mollusca > Bivalvia > Mytilida > Modiolidae > Modiolus > Modiolus philippinarum. Next base: position 48,845 of record MJUU01032201.1, on the reverse strand, counting down.
AGTGAACAGTGAAGAAACCCCACACCCAATGGCAGGTCGGAGTCCGTCCCCTAAATAAAGAGGAGTCAAGTCAGCGAAATAAACATCACCCTAGACTCCTATAGACATAAAGTAAACTAAGTAGAAGTAAACCTTTTATTTTTAGGGACTAGGTTATAAAAGCACATGACATACAAACTGATTTGATACAGTCCTACACAAAGCATGTGGCTAATTACTTATCATAATAGTAAATCAGTGGATATGACCAAAACATATTGCAGTGTGGAGTTGGTAAAACAATTCCCCGTGGTAGCGATGAATGCTCTTAATTTTTCTTAGATCTGGTGTACTTGTACGTGAGATTATATCTCATGTGTACACTTTGTTCAAATACTTTTATCTAAATTAATGTAAATTCTAAAACCGAAGGATTAACTGCCTCCATCGTAGTTTTGTCCTTAGCTATATTTGATATTACTGATTACTCGGATTTCGTTTGGTTTTATGCATTTTAACCATTTTTTTTTAAATTATGGATTTCCTTTGTTTGGTTTCTAGTGCTGCTGATGAGGAACAAATTTCCGAAATGGCCATACAGCTCATTAAAATTATTGCAGCTGGGGTTAATATATGTGTAATGGTCTCATGTTCATTTACTTCATATTCTTTCGTAAAACATATTCAGGAATACTGTTTTTAGCAGTAATGCTAAGAGTGAGAAAACTGGTGAAGTAGTTAAAGGAGAATAAACGAAGACAATGGTTTGAAGACACAAATTTAAAAGGATGTGCAAATAACCTAAGAGTTTACTTCAAACATTTGATTCGTACATGTATTTCAAACATCATTTGATATTTACATTTAGATCACTTTGGTTATTTGTTCTCTGTCAGTTTCTAAACATTTTTGATTCTATGGTCTTCCAAACATTTGGATTTTATCTGCACTGATGAGACATAGTTTGTCGAAATGCGCATATGCAGAAAGTAAATTCACAGTGACTTCGGTATTTAGTTATTTGATACATAGGTCGAACAACATACGAATGACATCACCATTATTAAGCTGAGTTCTCGATGAACAGTTTAGGTATAAAGAGTTCGCGTATAATTGTTTTAGTCCGGTTGCATAATGTTTATCCCAGTTGAGAAAAATGTAAACAAATTTCTTATTTTAAGTAACATTGGATAACGTTTTGTCCCGGTTCAGGATAATGTTTAGGTACGGTTTCTGATATTTGAACATTACCTTTATCTAAATGTTACCAATTTTAATGGGGGTCAACATAGGTCTTATCGGAAAACACTTCGTACTCGGCAGGGATCAAAAATACATATTATCAATAATATGAAAAACAGCTAATCAAAGATTGCGATTCCCCCGCTACTTCTTTTTGGACCCCCTCCCCTTTAAAAAAAACATGTGATTTTTAAACTAAATCAATCATCGTAACTGTAAAACACCAAAAAGATATGGTTGCTAGGTAGAATTCCAAAAAACAATAATGGGTCTTTGAGAGTTTCAGGAACTTAACCAAAGTAATAATCTAAGATTTTTGCAACCTGGCTGTTGAAAATCATCATTTTTACTGTAAGGAATTGAAAGAGATATATATGGTTGCTAGGTAGAATTCCAAAACATAATGAGTCTTTGAGAGTTTCAGGAAAGGAGTATGTACGGTAAGGGGTATATTTGGCCCCTAGAATTAAGACCCTTATATTTCATAAAACCATGTCTCAAAATACAATTCAATATCAGTATATAATAAACATCGACAGGTTTTACCCAAGTCTTTTTGTTTGTAGACAAAAATTAACTCCAAAATGCGACAAATATAAGCATTTTCACAAAAATGGACTGAGATGACCAAAATCCCTACATATTTCAGTACAGGAAACATAGAGCGCATGCCTATGCCAATGAGATTTTTGCGTGAAAAGTTGGCAATTTTATATACTTTCAACATATCAAAAAATCTCATTGGCACAAGCATGCGCTCTGTGCTGTCTGTGCCAAAATATTACCAAAAATTGACAAAAATTGTCGATTTTCCGCAAATCTGAAAGAAGCGTGACATTTGTGACGTCACATTAGAGATGTTTCACATTTTGACGAAAGAGAACCTTAACGTATGGGGACTAGTTATTGCACAAAAATTAAAAAAGCGAAAGTAAATTTAAAAATGTAAACACTTCCATTTACAATGTTGTGAATCTTTAACTAAATAATTTTATAGGCAAAGTAGTTAAAAAATCTTCGTTCTGAGCCATATTTCCTTCCTAACTCGCTACGTTTCGTTTCGTCGCTTTCGTGTGTACGTATGACTTACGAAAGAGACGAACGAAAGACATTCGAGTTGTCCTTCTTAAATTTAAAAATAGATCAGTCATGCATTTCTCATTATGTGACGAGATAACAGTCTAATGCCACAGTACAAAGTTCAAAAAATAAAATTTTATTTGTGTTACATGCAGTACTTGAACCATATGAACAGTAAACATCCATAATACCTATTATATATTTTGAGGATTTTACACGCGGGGTGGGGGGTGGGGTCTTCATAAATAAGACATATGAATTTCTCTCATTTCATTGAATCAGATCTATTAAATATTTTCAAATACACATTTTACAATTGTGACAGTTTGATGAACAAATACAATCAGGTCATGTTGAGATTTCCTCTTGAACCATAGCCTATCTATATTGAAATTTATTTTTTACAATGTCATAACCATTTCAAATTTGGCGGTGTAAAATTTGATACTAATAGAATTATACGGTATTATATGGCCCTCATCGTATGCTATTCTATTGTTTAGACCTACTCGCTGATCTTTCTTATACCTTTCATTTTATTTTTTTGCTGGGGGTGTTTCCTCTACGGTAAGGCATGACATATAGTTTACTCGTTCAAACATATCTTGTATCTTGAATGGCGAAAGATTTCGGTTTCACTCAGTTTCTTTAATTATTTTTTTTATAATACACGTGACTTTGCAAACAAATTAAGGAGTTAACTTGTATGGGTGTTGTCTGTGAGCTAGTTATGCCATCCCGTTTTCGGTGGGGATGGGGTTCACAGACGATGACACTTTTATGAAAAAGAGTGGATTTAAATTTGACACGAGCATGAAAAATGTGGAACTTCAAATTAATTTCATCGAAAGGGCGAATCTTTATACGATTGCCTGAGACATGCAAGGTTGTTCAGAAAATTTGTCACTTTTAAGTCGAAAAGACAATATCAAGACTTTTATTTCAAATTAAAGCTATTGGTATATCCCCTTTGTAGAAAGATGATATTTGCGTCACAAAACAATAAATAAAACAAATGCTAGAAAAAATCTGCAAAAAATATCACAGAAAAAAAAATAAGTAAAATAAAAAACGTCGTCCGAGTTCCGCTAAAAAGATATGCTGATATGCTGATCTCCGCTTTATACATTTTAGTTTCTAGAAATGAACAATTCCTTTTGTTTTATTCTTGCCTTTTTCCCTATGCACGGATGACTCGTTATCGACAGATCAATTAGATTGCAATGAATAGCGAACTGGTTTGTAATAATGTCGTACAGGGCAGTTATTTGTTGATGATACTTTATAGTGCATAGAGAAACAAATAATTATTATAAAAGCATTGCTTTTAAAAAGTGCTATACCATGCGCCATTAAAGTATTCATAAATAACTAAATACCGAAGTTACTGTGAATTTATTTTCTGCATATGCGCATTTCGACAACTTATGTCTCTTCATATGATCCGTGATTGAAGCAAGTTTTATCCGCTCTAGTTTTAAGTCGACATAGAAAGTAATTTTTTTCAGTTTTGGCGTTTCCGGTACAATTTATTCATTTCAATCTCCATTCTTCAATACTTATTGTACAGGATTTTTCTATGTTGATCTTCGTAGTATATCAATAGTTGAAAATATTTTAATTGACAATGTTTGGTGATTTCACCGGCTTGGCAAGCTACCAGTACAAGGGTGCACTCGACCGGTTAAAGACTTTACAAGATTTTGTTTCTATGTGAATAATGTCTAATATCACATGTGTCTAAGGTGATGACGATGATTTAGAAAGCTTGACAAACACATGCATTTAGTCGTCGTCTTAGAAATAATCTAAAAATAATATTGGAATTGAATAACATGATATCTTCAGTTAATGGTCCCCTTCGTGTCATTCAGGTTGTGGTTCGTCGTGAAAGGTTTCTTTCGTCGGGTTACGTCGAGTTTCGTCAGAATGTGAAATATCTCTATTCAGGATTTAATGACGTTACTATACCAATTTACTTGAGTTTTGAATTAAGCAATATAACAGCTGTAATATACCAAGTAAAGTTTAAAGGAATACTGCATTTGAAAATATAGCTAGAACTGGGGGCCAAATATGCCTCTTATCGTACATACTCCTTTACCAAACTTAGAATTAAAAATTTTTGCAATCTGACAATGGGAAATTATCACTGTTACTATAAAGCATCAAAAAAGGTATGGTTGCTAGGTAAAATTCCAAAAAGAAATCGGTCTTTGAGAGTTTCAGAAAATTTACCAAAATTAGAATCAGTCTTTCTTTTGCACTCTGATTATTGAAAATGATCTTCACTATTGTAAGGAATTGAAAAAGATATGGTTGCTAGGTAGGTCTTTGAGAGTTTCAGGAAATTTACCAAAATTAGAATCAAAGATTTTTGCACACCGACTATTGAAAATCATCATTGAAACTATAAGGAATCAATAAAGATATGGTTGCTAGGTAAAATTCCAAAAAATAATTGGTCTTTGAGAGTTTAAGGAAATTTACCAAAATTAGATTCAAAGATTCTTGCAACCTGACAGTTGAAATTCATCCTTATAATTCTAACTAATTGAAAAAGATATGGTTGCTAGGTAGAATTCCAAAAAATGATGGGTCTCTGAGAGTTTCAGGAACTTTAAGAAAATTAGAATAAAACAACGGCAGTAGAACACCGAAGGAACAAAGCACAAGATTACACAAATCAAAGTCCAGAGACAAGGCAAAAGCAAGAACACCAAAATACGGAAGATCAAAGACACCACATGCCCACAAAACACACGAACGTTACATATATAACACAAAAAACTAAAGCACTAACAGTGTGAACTCTCAATAAACAAGAGTGACATCAGGTGCCCCGGAAGGATAAGCATGTCCTGCTCTGTGCACAGCACCCGTCACACTGTCAGTGGGCCAATCCAGGGTAAAGTCGAAACCGGCAATGCCAAATCAGGGAAGACGCGAATCTAGCTGAAAATGTCAGTTTTTATTTGTGACACTGACATTTTATATCTATCTATGATGTCGTGGTGACGGCCACAGAATCTCCGAAGGGACGAAAGCAACAAAGGCCGAACACACGAATAAAAGTTTTTTGCAATCTGACCATTGAAAATGATTTTTAAATCGTAAAGGCATCCACAAAATTTGGTTGCTAGGTAAAATTCTCCAAAATAATGGGTCTTTGAGAGTTTCAGGAAATTAACCAAAATAAGAATCAAAGATTCTTGCAACCTGAAAGTTGAAATTCATCATTATAACTCTAAATAATTGAAAAAAGATATAGTTGCTAGGTAGAATTCAAAAAAAAAAAATAGGTCTTTGAGAGTTTCAGGAACTTTACCAAAATTAGAATCAAGGTTTTGTGCAATCTGACCATTGAAAATGATCATTAAAACTATAAGGCATCAAATGAGATATGGTTGCTAGGTAAAATTCCAAAAAATAATTGGTCTTTGAGAGTTTCAGGAAATTTACCAAAATTAGAATCATATTTTTAAAATCCTAGTGTTCTTTCTAGCTGATGACATTAAAAGTTGCTTAATTATAGAACTTCATGTTGAAATTTCAAAAATTATTAGTCTTTGACATTTTCAGGAAATTTACCAAATTTGGCACCGGGGTCTAAATTCAAAAAGCTTAGAAAGTATTCAAAGAGCAATTCCAATAATTCCTCATGAAAATATAAACCAGAAAGTCGAAATTATACATAGAGTTTCAGTCGTTCTGATGAGTCCTAATTGTTTAACATTTTTTGGCCCCTTAAGGGCATGCCCCCAGGGGTCATACCAAAAGTCCGCTATCATCAGAAAATGAGATGCATATAATCGAACTTGCATACAAAGTTCCAGCTTCCAAACATGAATACTTCAGAAGATTTCGCTTATTACTGGATATCTCGAAATACATTTTCGCTCATTTTTCGGCCCTGAGGGCAAATTTCAAAATTCCGAAACCATTCGGCACAGACAACTTTTATAGTGTTACGTATACCCTTATTACAAGGTTTCTGCGATTTAAGGTGTAAGAGGAGTTCCAGCGGAATCGATTTTTTTCGTTTTTGGACCCCCTAGAGGCCATGCCCTGAGGGGTCATACCAAAGTTCCGACACCCTCTGTGAAGTTGCTACATAATATGTGAGTCGATTCCAGAGTTCCAACTTTCTAGCCTTGGAAATTTCTTCAATTATTGGAAATCGCGAAAATTCGTTTTCGCCCATAATTTGCCCCTAGGGCGTTTGACCTAAATTCAGAATCCATAGTGCGCTACTTCTGATCATACTTAAGTATGATTTTTATCAAATTTGTATCTGTTATAGTTCTAGTGCTATCGGGGAGCATTACAAACGCACGTACGTACGTACGTACATACGGACGGACTGCATTACATAATCACCCCGCTTTCGCTAAGCGGGGGGATAATGACTTTGTTACAGGTATTCTGGAGAAAATCTCCCTAAATTGAAAAAAAAGTATGAAACATATTTCAAAGTATATTTGTATCTTGTAGGAAACTCAATTGAGACTGAAATTATGACACATCCATGGTTTCAAGTAGATCTTAAAGAATCATTCTATGTGTCTTATATCTTACCACATTCAGGTAAGTTCAAATTGAAGCTAAGTGTGTTACTTGATAAGGAGACACTTTGTTTAAAAACGTGTATTAGAAGGAGTTGTTACTTTGACAGACACACAGATCTTATATAATTAAAAGAATGTAAAAATGTTCGAAGTTCCGTCTTTTTTTTTGTCAAAGTACCGAAAAATATTCAATCCTCTGTCAAATCGCACCTTTTTAGCTCACCTGGCCAAAGGCCATGTGAGCTTTTGCCATCACTCGGCGTCCGTCGTCCGTCCGTCCGTCGTCCGTCCGTCCGTTAACTTTTATTCAAAAGTCTTCTCCTCTGAAACTACTGGGCTAATACTTACCAAACTTGGCCTGAATCATCACCAGGGTATGCACTTTCAAGTTTGTGATTTTTATGTTCGTAGACCAAACAACATGGCTGCTGTTACTAAAAATAGAACATATGGGTAAATTGCAGTTTTTGGCTAATAACTCGAAAACCGTTACAGATATCAAAAATCTGACAGGAGTAAAAATGATCAGCATGACAAGATCTACCCGGTGTGCAATTTTGAAGAAAATCATAAAGCCCATCTCGGAGTTAAAGCCCTTTTTCCGTTAAATTTTCAAAATTTTTGCATTTTTTATTTTTTATTTCAAAAAGTGTAACAGATAGAAGTCAAATGTAAATTGCAAAAATGTTCAGCATATCAAGATCTACCTACCCTGAAATTTTGAAGAAAATCCATAAACCCTTGTAGGAATTATTGCCCTTTTTTCAAGAATTTTTTAAATTTTCGTATTTTTCATCTATTATTTCCAAAACTATAGAAGATGAAGGTTATGTGTAAATTGATGAAATGTTTGCCATGCTGTGGCGACTTCAAAACTGATGTTGAAAATTGTTCCTTGACCGCCATTTTCAAAATGGCCGCCAAAAAAGGCGGGAAAATTCAATATTGTCCGATTTCAATGAAATTTGGTTTCCAAATAGATCTTGATGTTGCGAGTTCAAAACCGGTGCTTGACCACCAATTTCAAAATGGCTGCCAAAAAGGGGGGAAATTCAACATTGTCTGATTTCAATGACATTTTGTTTCCAAATAGATCTTGATGTTGCGAGTTCAAAACTGATGTTGAAATTTGTTCCTTGACCGCCATTTTCAAAATGGCCGCCAAAAAAGGCGGGAAAATTCAACATTGTCCGATTTCAATGAAATTTGGTCTCCAAATAGATCTTGATGTTGCGAGTTCAAAACCGGTGTTGAAAATTGTTCGTTGACCGCCATTTTCAAAATGGCCACCAAAAAAGGCGGAAAATTTTAACATTGTCCGATTTCAATGAAATTTGATTTCCAAATAGATATTGATGTTGTGACTTCAAAACTGATGTTGAAAATTGTTTGTCGACTGCCATTTACAAAGTGACGTCTCGACTTCAAAACTGGTGTCAAAAGTGGTCCTTAGCAAGACCGTTTTTTTTATAAAAATAAATCCCAACAAAGAAATATAATAAAACATGATCAGGCTTTAAAAACAGTTCAAGATATTGGAGGTGTTCGACCTTCGAAAGTTTGAGAAACTGAAGATCAACTGTATAACTTACATTGTTACCTTGATTGTGGCAACTGAAAACCAGGTGAGCGATACAGGCTCCTGGGAGCCTCTAGTTTAATGCATAGCGTGTATAGAATAACATATTAATGTATGAAGAAAATGCAAGAAACGATAATGTTTGAACATGCATAAAGTATCGTGTGATCTTATCTCTTTCTCATTGAACTGCAATAGACCATATCCGATTTCTGGTATTTAGTTTCACCAGTTGTTGTTTGCCCGCCCTACGTCACAAACGTGTCCTCCCCATGTGACCAGGAATGTACTTCAACAACTTAGTTTCATGACGATTTAGGCTTTATGACGTAACGTTTTCTATACTGTGACGTTGTCTGGTAAATCCAGATACTAGAGCTCGGATATGGTCTATTGACTAGTGCTGTAATTCTGTGGCGTTCTTGTTCACTTTGTTCGATTGTTTTGTCTTAATAAGGTTGTCTCAATATGTGTTAAATATAAATTTCCTTATTTTTGGATTTTTTTACATTAGTTTTAGAATTTTCCCTTTTGCACTTTTTGTTTGATGTCTTATGTTCTTAAAAAATAATCAACATTGTAATTCAGAATCACTTAAGTAACTTCGGTATTTAGTTATTTCTTACCACTGGGTCGATGCCACTGCTGGTGGACTATTAGTCCCCGAGGGCATTCACCAGTCCAGTGGTCAGTACTTCGTTGCTGACCTGAAAGCCGATTCTATTTGGACCATTACAATATCTAAATTTTTGTAAATTTTGTTGAAAACTAAGGAGTATCTCCCTCATGCAAAGCTCTGTCCTTAGCTAATTTTGGCTTCACATTTAGATTATATTGGTTATTTGTTCTCTATCAGTTTTAAACATCTTTGAGTTTATGGTCTTCCAAATGTTTAGCTTTTATCTGCACTGAAGAGACAAATCTTTAGCCCTTTTTGTTTGGTGCATTATGTACTTAAAAAGAGTTAATCAACATTGGAATTAATCATTTCTAATTTTTTTTAGTTCCAGATGGAGTAAAATAGAAGGAGTCAAAGTACAGAAAAATATATTCTAATTTCACTGCGTTCATTGTCCAATGCAAGTGCTTACCATTCTTTTGATGAACGTCAAGCAAAATAATATTAAAATTGAAATGTATATGCGAATGTTTTGGTACCAAAATAGTTGTTGTATAAAAACATAATATCAAATGACAAAAAATCCCTTTTCAGCACCAACTTTACGTTGAGCCATTTTGAGATGTCTTAATGGGGGTAATAACAAAATTCCCGAACAGAATTGTCAGAAGTCGATGTTTATGAAGCAAAAGGAGAAATCAGGTTGAAAACATCAGAAAATTGTCGACCGTATGGTCCTGACTTGGTACAGGCATTTCAAAAGAAATGGTGGGCTAAACCGGTTTTATTGTGCGCCAAACCTCCCTTTCCATTGTGGTATTGTTTATAAATTGAGAGAGAGAAAGTTCGCTGAGGACATATATTGGCCCTGTGTGTAAATCTATAAAATTTAGAATTTCACAAAAATTGTTGAGAATGTTTTTAAGAGGGTTATCCTTTCGTGGAATATTCCATAACAACTATATTAAATATTATTTTACATCTAACCTGATTTGTTTGTGCAAGTAGGCTCAATACAAATGGAGCAATAAATTGTAATATTGAAAATGTGATTAAATTCTACACATTTTCACTTACTTTTTCTTAGAAATGAATGTTTCCGTACACTGTTAAGTTTAGAAATGATTTAAAGAAAACTTGTCAACAGCATTTTCATCTGGTCAAAGAATGCGGCCAGTGTTTGCTAGACTGAAATGCATTCAGAATATTTACCAATTATTCTGAAAAATGGCTAATCAAGTAGGTTGTTAATAGATTATTAAATATGCAAAAGGCATCTTTATTTTCCACTGCACTACGCTCTGGGTAAAATATTAACGAAAATAATAGCCGCCAATATGTAAAACTCCAACAAACTATCGGCGCCCATGAATTATTTCTTAAATACACGTTTTATTCTTTTAAACCAAGATAGAGGCAATTATTCAAGAAAAAGACTTTTACTATATAAGCAACGCAGGAGTCTATTACAAATATAACCCTGCAGTTTTCAAGTACACAAATGTATTATATACTCAAACATATTTGTGCTGTCTTAATATGTAAAAAAAAATCATTATTAAGCTCTCAATTAACTTTGCTTTGCTTTACAGAACCTACTTTTTGTTACTTATACTAATGCTTCTTGTACTGCTCTGCATTCTCCAATACTGCAAATTTTGAAGAGGCCTTCGTAAACATGTATCTTTGCTTTATCAAAAATCTATTTTCTTTCTAGATAATGGTACATTATTACAAACAATATTTGTCCACTATGACCAATGGGCTTTTATGAATAGAGGGGCAGAAGTATGTTCACATGGTATAAACGTTTACCAATGGGATACCTATATGTGTCGAAGACCCATACCAGGTCAATATGTCTCTATTTTAGGAGAAGGTTATTGCTTTTTAAAAATAATTTCCATCAGGATTTTTGGTTCAGGTAGGTGTAAAGATTTGTTTATTATAACAAAACAAGAAGCAACAATATGTGTAATGTTCAAACCTGAATAAACGGATACATTTCTATCGATAGTGATCTTAATAAAATGAAATATAAAGATCGGTCAAATGATTATACTTCCTAATTTAGCATGTTTTGATCTATTCAAATTTAAGGGTTCATATTTTATATCATTACGAATATACAATTCCACTAATACTTCCTGATATGAGAACTTAAAATATCAACTTGAATTTATATATGCTTTTCTGAGATTATGTATGAGTCGTGCTGAAAAAGAAAATACCGAAGTTACTGTTCATTTTATAGTCATTTCGACAACTTATGTCTCATCAGTGCAGATAAAACCAAAACATTTGGAAGTCCATTAACCAAATACGTGTAAAAGCTGATAGAGAACAAATAACCAAAATGATCTAAATAGAAATTCAGCTAAGGACAGAGCTATGCATGAGGGAGATACTCCTTAGTTTTAAACAAAAGTTTGTTAAATTTAGATATTGTAAGTTTAAATAAAATCGGTTTTCGGGTCAGCACAAAAGTACTGACTACTGGGTTGGTGAATACCTTCGTGAACTAACAGTCAACCAGCTGAGGCATCCGCCCAATGGTAACAAATAACAAAATACATGTGTAGCGAAGTTACTGTTAATCCATTTTCTGTATATGTGCATTTCGACAACTCATGTCTCATCAGTACAGATAAAACCAAAACATTTGGAAGTCCATTAACCAAACACTTGCAAACGCTGATAGAAATCAAATAACCAAAATGATCTAAGTAGACGAGCCAAAATTCAGCTAAGGACAGAGCTATGCATGATGGAGATACTCCTTACTTTTAAACAAAATTTTGTAAAATTTAGATATTGTAAGTTTGAATAAAATCGGTTTTACAGAAGTACTGACTACTGACTATATGAAGTTGGAAGCGATTTTTTTCCTTTTGACGGTCATCGGTAGAAATGCTACCTTTTGAATGACGGGTTTTTTTTTTGCCTTTTGCTCGGATCCACTAAGCTTTTTTGTCGATGCCAACGTGATCGAAAATAGGCGTTTCATAGTTAAATGTAAAGTGCATTCCTTCTCTCGAACATATTCTTACCGCTCAAGAAAAATTGAAGAGTAAGGTCATACGCAACTATTGTGTACGCAAAAAAACTATTCGCTTCACGAAGGCAATTAATTTGTGGTGATCTGGCACCAATGACAAGAATTACCACGGAATTTCCCTCCCAGTTTACAAATTTCAAGTATATTCTTTATCAATATTTGCGTCTTTAATGCTCAAGCGTGCGAACCAGATGTTCAATACATGTGATCTTAAACTTCAAATTTTCAAGCAGTGGAGCCTTTAACTTTTACTTGTAAGCTCCTATAAAAAATTGTGGCCAAAATCAAGTTCTAAATGTTCTAATCAAAAGCCAAAATGATACAAAAACTTCAATACAATAAATACAATTTCCAGCCAAAGATTGTAGCAGGCCATTAGGAATGATCTCGGGAGATATCGAAGATTTTCAAATCGACGTATCCTCCAATTACAAAGACTTAAAATACTTGAGGGCTCTATATAACTACCAATTATGGTGTCCATTGTATACTGATACGGAACCATGGATTATGGTAAATTTGTAGTTAAGGTCTTTTAAAACAAATAGTTCATATAACACGAATAGGTAGCAGTAAAAATCATGAGATATCGGAGAACATTAACAACGACTGAAAATTTCAAATACTGGTAACAATTTAAGAGAAAGCTAAACAGTAAAAACACAAATACATATTAAGAAAATTATAAACTACGATTGGAACTAATTGCAACCAAATATCTGTATCGATCCCTCTGCAACACATATCTTTGGGTTTCTACGCATGTAATATTTATTTTTTAACATCAAAAGATGAAAAATCAAGGTAAAGAACAGTTTCAATATTCAAGTCGGGTATAAAGTACACCTCAGAGCGATCTTGTATGACGAATTTTTTTATTTATGATTTTTTGACACAACATGTCCGAATTTCGTCAAAGTGTGCACGTCTTTTATCAGTTATATGTAAACCATCAAACATTTGTTGGTGACAAAACATTAGCGAAATTTAAAAATTCAAAGTAAATTATGATTTTAATCACAATTGAATCCTTTGAATCTTGTCAATTTTTTATATTAGTTGAATAAAAAGCAATCACGTTTTAATATTTTATACAGGCAGATCTAATAGTTCCTACTATCGTAAATGGGGTGGAAGTTTATTGGAAACGCTATGAATTTATAGAATTTATTATCATTCATGGAATTCAAAGAAATAATATGACAATGTACAAAGAACCAAAGAGGAGACCTGAGGTATTTAGAACTGTATTTGTCTTTGTATATTTTCTACTTTGTGTGGTGATACTGAGATGACTGTTTCGAAAGCAAGTAACAATTTCTTTTCAGAAACAAAACAACAAAGAATACATACCTTGATTATTCGGATTTCGTTTGGTTTTATGCACATTAATATTTTTTGAAATTATTGGTTTTCTTTGTTTGGGTTCTAGTGCTGCTGATGAGGAATTAATTTCCGAAATGGCCATACAGCTCATTAAAATTATTGCAGTTGGAGTTAACATATGTGTTATGGTCTCATGTTCATTTACTCCATATCCTTTCGTAATATACTTGCAAACGACAATAATTTACTAAACAAACGGAAAAATATAGGACATAAATTTTAATGATGTCATAGTCAATGCAAATATGAAACATTGCTGTTTGTGAAATACACTTCTTACGGTTTATTATTAGCAAATTTAGGTGTCACCAAAGTTATTTTTAGCAAATTCAGGTGCGACTAAATTTATTTCTAGCTTATTCAGGTGCGACTAAATGCATGTAGTAAACTAGTTGAATGACTGTGACTGTAAGAGAATCTTGTGCGTTGTCATATTCATTAAAACATATTCGTTATTTATTTTTTTTTTGAAAAGAAGAACTTTACTTTACTTTTGGTGCTGTGTTGGTACCTACATTTTGAAGCGGTATCATCAGTCGGTATATATAATCTATCATTATAGAGGCTTTACAATCATATGTATATGCTATGCTTTATGACATTGGTACCCTTGCTAAAGGGATTTTTTTGCAGTATTCTTTATTGTAAACTTCGAGAAGCGTTTTTACACTGCCAGCGCTTTATTTTTGTGACGTTATTGGCCTTTTTTTTCTGTCTTTGTCATAACTGGATTGCAACGTTTATGGATTTGTTACTTTCTGTATTTTCCGTCTGTATTCGTTTGCCCATGTACTTTTTATCCCTACGAGGTACCCGAGATTATGATATAGTGATAGAGTAAACATTGCTACAATTAACTTTTTGTATAAGGCTTATATAATGTAAGCTTGTTTGGTTAGATTACAGTTTACAGCTGCCTACTTCACCCTAAAACTAATTACTTTATGCAATAAATAATTGGATAACAATATACACTATCTTTTCATAAAAAATAAATTTGAATATCATAAATCAAAGGCTAAATATATTATACAATTATAGTCTGTGTATGAGGTCGATACGATGTTATATCGAACTGGGAAAAGCATATCGACCGAGGATGGAATCCGAGGTCGATATGCTTTTCCAGGTCGATAAAACATCGTATCGACCTCATCCACAGACTACAATTGTTATATTATTAATTTACTTGAACATTGACAAGGACATTTTTAAATTTTTTGTCTATATTATCAAATTCAAGATTAGTTGTAATTTTTCAAAAATTAATATATAAAAAATTAGTTGGCACTATAATATAATTACAGTGTGTATGTACATGTAATTAATTCTTAAAAAAATACATGAAAAATTATTAGATTTTTAAACATTGATGGAAACATGCCATGCGATGTGCATTTATATTTTTAGTAACATGCGATATAAATTTTTGATATACAGTTTTCTAGTCAATCTCTAAAAATACAGTGGGTCATGTGATCAGTTCTCCACTAATCAAATTTCTCAAACGATATCAAATTAATAATATAATGGAATAGGGTCAAAACTGACGGCAGTATTATATTGATATAAAAAGGATACATGACCTAGGAGAGATAACAGAAATGGAAAAACCAGAATATACATATGGACAAAGCATAAGAACATCACAAAAATTAAATTTAATTCCAAAGCATTCCAATGAAAACCCTGATATTTATAAAAGGAAGACACTAAATGCTGTAGATGGGTATACATATTTTGCCACTTATATGCAAATAATGACAAATTGCAACAGTGTAAGTGAGTCAGTCCAGTGTGGAGTCATATTTTGTTATGCTAAATCCGTGAATCAACAGAATCAAATAATCACAATATTCAAAATCTATGGTTAAAACATTTAAAATCGCATATATACGGAGAAAAAGTACATGAAAAGTAATTAAATATAGGTGATTATTATATATTGATTTGTTTGAAAACTTTACAAAACTTTTCAAATTGTTTTCATTTGGGGACTCCGGGAAGATTCATTTTTGCTAATTTTCTTTGTGGTAACCTTCTTGAAATAAAGATTTTTAAGGGAGTACGAGTGTCAGAAATTTTGTAATTAGAATTAAAATTCTGACCATGTGTTTTGAAGAGCACTGCTAATGGAACAAATTGAGCAAAAAATTTTGAAAACCCATGTAGGAATTTTTTAGATATAAGACGTCAAAATTTTTGCGGGGAACAGACCTCTCTAGAGTTTTCCTTTAATTTGCACAAGATATTTATAGGCCTTTAAATATATGGAAATATATTTGGAAGTTGATTGAATTTTATACACTGTCTATTTTATACATTTTAAAGCGACCTATGACCAAGAAAATATGATCCATGTGCATAAAATTTTAACACTGTTTGAATGGATAAAACCCGAGTATATCGAATATTTCTTAAATCTGACGCTCATACTCCCTTAATTCATATATTTTTGTTTTATTTTTTGACAAAACAAAATATTTAATGCTCGTTTGGTTGGTAATTAAAGGAATTTGTACATACTTTATCTTCATTCAATATAGATTTTCAGGATTGAAAAGTTGCCAAAAGACAATACAATTAAGCAAGTTCGATTTTACCGACAGATTCTTTTAAGAGTGATCATACTTTTCTTTTTAAAACCGAGAAAAGATCAATTGTGCCTGTCAGTAGAAATTATCGGATGCCCTGTTTATGGTAAGTTTTTTTCATTTGTTAACTGTATAAGCCTTTTCATGATTTTCATTTGTGGTTGAGGAATACAACACCAAACATACTGCATATAGCTGTGATTTTCTCTTTTAAAATTTCCCAACACAATGTTTTGCAGACTATTGTATTAACTTAGATTGGTCTTGTCAACATTTCATAAAGACATTGGTTTATTTTATTGTGCACTTAAAAGTAAGGGATATTTCACTTTTGCATAGCTCTGTCCTTAGCTTGTTTTGGCTTTCATATTTAGGCTCTATAAGAAATTGTTTCCCTTGTTCTCTGTCAGATTTTACACATATTTTCGTATATGGATTTCCAAATGTTTTGATTTAATCTGCAGTGAAGAGACATAAGTCGAAATGCGCATATTATGCAGAAATTAAATTTACAGTAACTTTGGTATTTTGTTATATTTGCTTTTCATTCGATTTTGTCTTTGAAGGGTTATTTTGCAAAGTGTTAATATAAAGCCATATACTCATTTGGAGATTCAAAATATTTTTTATTCCTATTTTTCGATATCCTTTTTTCATTTCGTTTGGAATTGAAATTATTCCAGATAAATCAAGAGAGATGGGTCATGTTAATTTGTTTTTTGTTAGCAATATAAAGTCATTAACTTGTGAAAAATGGTATGGGTATTTTTTTCACGTGTGTCTTAATCGAAGAGTCACTTAAATATTTTGACAATCAGTGCATTTTATACACCAATTGCTTAACAGCAAGACCAGTGGCAATAGCTTATGCGCATACCCAATCACACTAGTCATTCGGCTAATCGGGTAAAATTTCCGTTAATTTTGTTTAATATGTGGTTACAACGGCAAAAGGTCCGTTAATTGTAGTTGGCTACGGGTCAGTTGAGAGTAAAGTTCAATTTATGTCTTGAAATATTTTGATAAATTCGATTATAAGTACAAATAATCGTTAGCTCATAAAATGCGTTTGTCTACCAATGCGATTATCATTACGCTAGCGTACACTGTCACTATTTTTAACATACATTTCAAAATATTGTCAGAAAACTAAAAGGCGATGATGTACCCTAGTACAATTTGACAACAAATTCTACAAATATCACTCAGAAAAAGATATATGTTCAGGAAAAAAATGATTTTTGTACTAGACATAAGATCTAATGTAGAATAGCTTAACTGTATGCATTGAGGTATTCATGTTCATTTTAAAATGGTTATTTCAAATTTTTTGTCCGTTAATGAGTTGGTTACAAAATAAAAGACAGTTAATAAGCTTGTAGCCGGCAATGCTTTACTGTTTAAAAAGTGATATGGCCTTTTGTATATCTTTCCGGTTTTCGAAACAAAGCGAAGTTGAAAGTGTGATATTGGTCGAGGAATGATAATGGCAGGACGATCTGCGAAAACGCATTGTACAAAGATTTACGATTGATAACTGACTGTTATAGGCCCAATACTCGGGCTTGTCAAAGGTTACTATAGATAAGAAGGCCGTTATTTGTTATTACTTGCGTTTGTTTCAAAGTTATACATACAAGTAATAGTATTCTAAACCGTACGTTCTCATAAATTTGATAACGATCAAATTGTCAAGCATTGTGCTTGATATCAAGATAATTTTTAGTTTTACCCTAGACTGTAATTGCATCAACATACCCTACATAATATACTGTTATACCGCGTATTTACTTCCTGACTAGAGACGATATCTCATTACGATTTCAGAGAATTGTTGACAGTACACGGAAAGTACAAAAAATATTTATGGTATAAGCAACTATTCAAATATTAACTATGTATATATTCGATGATTAGATCATATAGCATTTCAATTACAAAATATATACTAGGTTCTGCCATATTCATATCCCTGCCATATCCCTTATTGTTAACGTAAATCTATAATGCCAGTAAAGGGTTGGCCAATAACTGCTTAATCTTAGCAGTTAAAGATTTTTTATTTGATATTTGACTGAAGTGGTGGTCCAACTGTAAGCCAAAAATATTGTCAGCCGAGTGAACTAAAATGAATATTGAATATCAGAAAAATCTAGGAGGAATCAAAAGCTGTGTAGATTTTTTTATGACTTTTCATATAGAAACAAAATCAGAAAATCATTTGTAAACATAACGAAAGTTATACTATAGGTCATTAGGGCATTGAGAATATGTTCCAAACAATTAACAGCTTGAGAATATATAAACAGCTAAAATGAAAGCCTATATTTGTTACTGTGAATATATGGTACTACGAGGAAATCATATTCTGGCACAGAGTGAACTTCGAGTATACAAAACACCTTCCAGAATCTTTTCTGATTTTATACTTTCCGCTGATATAACCAAATAGTCACAATGTTCTTCAGATTGTATTTGAAAATTCCACACTCTACCAAAGTGACTACCAGTGATTTACAGTTATGATGTAGTTGTGGATTAATAAGTTAGTTATATTCTGCTCGTTGAAATTCTGTATAAAATAAAAAGAAATGGACGTACTTAACTGTTGCAACAAGATGCCAAAAGACGCGAATTAGCGGGGTGACGCAAGTCTTGGGCGAAAAGACGAACACACACAAACTTTAGGGCGAAAAGACGAGAAGACGACAAATCAAACCCGCTAATTAGAGACCTTAAGCTGTTGTCTTTTCGTTCTGTCGTGTTTTTGTCTTTTCGGGAAGAAAAGGCGCAAATTTGCTCTGCGAAAAGACGATATTTTGCGGGGCGACAAAAAAGACAAAACGAAAAGACAGCAAATTAAGTTTGCTAAATAGCGTGTTATAATTTGTCGTCTTAACGTCTTTTTGCCTCGAGAATTATCGTCTTTTCGGGACGAAAAGACGAGATGGCACAAACAAGCCACCATAGTTCGATTATTGTGTTATAACCCCCATTTAAAAAGCTTATTTTGAGTGTGAAAATAAGCTTTTTCGATTCTGTGGACTGCTCAAATCATTATAATAATAATTCAAGAGTAAGGTGCACAACTTCTCATTCATTACCTAGACGTTGGAATGGCATCTGAGAAAGAGCTTTTGTTGACTAGGGACCCTCTAAAATCAGAAAAAGAATATGCCACGCAGAACTCGATATTGGACACCGGATTTCCTGAAAGTTAAGATGCAATCTATTAAAGACTAATTTTTGACTCTGTGGACTTCTAATTTCAGAAATATGATATTTCAAGTAAAAGTTGTACAAAATGATTACATGTACCAATAAGTTGGGTTGGAATAGGTAAATAATCATTAAAGACTCGGTTAACCTTTAAAAAATAAATACAGAAGTTACTGTAAATAACAAAATACCGAAGTTACTGTTAAATGTAGCTACTACAGATGGCCATTTCCACACCTTATTTTTTTCAGCGCAGATAAAATCTAAATATTTTGGAAGACCATTAACCAAAAGATGCTGTACAACTAAAAAAAATGTTTTTTAATACTAGTATTCTAAAATTTAGTTGGAAGCTGGCTTACAAATCCAAATGCAGATCAAGAAACCAACAGACGACACAGGTAACTGACCATAGACATTGCTCAGTGGTATTGATATTCACGATTTTCAAGTCGAAATTTTACTTTTCGGAAATGATGACTACGATGACCAGACAAACTCAGCTATATTTTCAAAAGGTTCGATCATATATCAATCAAACTAAACGAATTTAATGTACAAGTCAGTTCTAGATCTCAGCCGCAATTTTCTTTTGTCTCTCTTTTCTCGTCTTGATTTTCTATTCTTTCAAAACATTGTTTCAAAAATATTAATTATCATGTTAATTGCTATTTGCCTTCCTTTCGTTTGAATATATGTTGCAAGTTGGTATAACTTGTGTCCAATCGATTTTGTTTCTTTGCAATAAAACATTATCAAACTAAAAAACATCAGATAATAACCCTTATGCTTCGACTCTGCTTCGGCGAACGACAAAACAACTTTTATATTAACTCTCCACTGACCTAGTTATCGGACTGGGTTTTCAGGGCCTTTCGATGAAGTGATGGAGTTTTCAATAATTCTTGCAGTGCTTTATGTTGTTAAGGTAGTGTTTGCTACTTATTCATATTTTTCATAGGATAATAATAAATGTGTGTTTCCCTCGGTATTTTCCCCATAAAACACTAAAAACTGAAGTTTGTTTACATCTGTAAAGGTCAAAATATAGTGGTGAGTAACACGCCTTTCTAAAATACGTTTAAATGGTGCAATGTCCGCAAGAAATATTTTCACATCAATATTCACACATTATTTTTACACTGGTAGACATATTCATTAGTTTCCTATAAATTGCATGCGTTATGAAAAAAAAAATTAATTGACATTTCTGTTGAAATCACGATAAATTCTGATTAACTGACTCTAACCTACTCCAATCAATGGACCAATCACCGTTGTAACCACATATAAAACAAAATTAACGGACACTTCATCCGTGTAGCCGAATGACCAGTGTGCCAATGTACAATACAATTTACTGTACTATTACATTCAAACGTAAAAAAATAAGCGTAACTTATGTATTTGTCATTTTAAGGAGATATGATTAATTTTGAATCGACATGTAATAGTTATCAAATTCCGGTTTTATTGCCAAAATCGGTTATATTGTAAGAATTTTATGAAGAATGTTTTTTTGACAAACTGCTTAATTTTGTCACAATCTCACAAGTTAGTTGTTATATGCAGTAGATAGCGAAGTGTGTAGATATATGGTATTGTTTAAAGTAATATAAAGGAGGTAATAAAAAAATTACAGAACAGAATTGGCCTGAGCCATAGTCAAAAATACAAAGCACGTGTAAAACAACCGGAAAATTGTCAACCGCAATGGTCCTGACTTGATACAGACAGGCATTTCAAAAGAAATGATGTGCATCAACACCCCCCCCTTTTTCCTTTACATTGCAGTAGTAAAGTGAAGAGCAACAGTGCCACCTTTTTACACTTTTCAATGCCACCTGTAATAAGTCTGTAAAATACATGAAATGAAACACTTGCATTGAATTGTAGGATCAAGGACAACTAACTGTGGCGGTCAAAATCAATCTTTAGATTTTGGCTTTGCCTCGACGTATCATACAGCATTCGATAAATCAAATGGGTTGTTAAACCAGTCAAGAATTTCAAAAAGCGTTCACAGATCATCATTAGCTACTTGTTATGATTTGACAATCAGTGAGGACTATTACGGAAACACGTACAATGAAGGGACAAACGAATGTTTAATGTTTAACATTAGTAGAAAGAATAGACATTTCGAGTATATGTGGAACATAGCAGCAGAAAAAGAATACATAACCTCTGAAAGATTATGTTTCAAAGAAGGTTTGTTATTTATGAATTGTTTTCCAAACTAAATTAGTGTGAGTAAAACATATTTGAGCAGAGAGTATATCTATGACTATCAATGTAATACCAAACCTACAAAAATGAGAAAAAAACAAAATAGTGTTTATCGTCAGTTGGCATGTGAATTGGGTAATGGTAGTTCAGTTTAAATTTATTTCATTTGCTCATAAAATAACAAAAGTGATTAGACACAGTTTAATAAACTTATCGCAGTCTCCCCCAATATATACATTTTTTACCAAAAATATATAAATGCATGCTTATGCATATAATAAATACCAAAATATATAGTAATATAATTCATAGAAATAAAAAGTAAACCTGTAGTGAAACTTTAATAATAAAAATAGTAATATTGCTGATATTTTGGTTTAAATTTAAATTTAAACTTATTTCATTGTCAAACAATACAAAGACAATAGGATCAGACACAAGTTGATATAACTTACAAGGTCTTCTCCTTAAAATAAATAATAAACAATATTGACATACAAATTTTAAATATACATATTATGATTATCAGTGTGTAAACGGACATAAGTATAAACTGAATAAAAAAGAATAATTGTGTGGAAGTTGCGATGATATGGTATTAAATCTAAGTTTAGATTTAAATAGTTAAATTCCAACGAACTATCATTGAAGTGTCCTGTACTGCATGTATCATAGATATAGGTCAGGTCACAAAACAAGATCAAAGAATGGAAGCTGACGAACGCTTAATACAAACAGACTGTTACTATTTATTCACGCGAAAAGCGCCCTGAATCCTTAATATATAGCTGCACACATTTGAATTTATAAGTATTAGTTTCGAGAGTATACATTTCACTACCAGTCAGTAAGACGTCAATATTGAGGGGAATGTGCAATTGATTCAATCTTGTTTGTAATATGCCCCTTTGTTCGTTATATCTAATACAATGCAGAAAAAAAATGTTTTGTATTTTCAATACGATAGCCACATGCACAAGCCGGACTAGGTACAATATTTGCATGATGTAAATCATAATTCAAAGCACTACAAGAGTTTCGGAGTCTTGAATGAATAACACTTAAATATCTATCACCAATTCCATAATAAGATGGTGGTGTTTTTGTTTTATAAAACAGATTTTGAACCCCCCTTTTAAAAATATTCAAATGTCTACATTCTCTCATCTCAACACTCAGCGAGTTCCATAACTTAATGGTATTTGGGAAAAAAGAGTTTTTATAAAGAGATAGCCTTGTGTTAAACTGAGACACATTGTGTCGGTTACGCAAGTTGTAACCCGAGTTTTCTAATACTAACGGAGGAATTAGTTCAGATAGATAATCAGGGGTATCTCCGTTCATAATTTTATAGAACATAGTTAGTTTTTTAACTTCCCTTCTCGTGGCTAATCTTTCCCGCCCACTTTCGCGATAAATTGATTCAAGACTTGCAAAAATATTTTGATATTTTGCTGTTGTGTGTTATGATCAATCAATAAAAAATCTCTCTGACTTTTGATATGTTCGTATACGAGCTTAAGTATAGATTCATTTGGGTCTAAAGTAAAAGATCTATATTACAAACATCTGATACCCAAGGCAGATTTTGATTAAAGGAATTTCGTAAAATTATGAAACTTGGATACTTGAAGAAAAATAGAAGGTCTCTCTGCGGTCAGTGCCAAAAAGACACGACGAATTATATAAAGTAGAAAAAAGAAGGAAAACGGGGAATGTGTCAAAGAGACAACGACCCAAAGGGGAGTTATAACAACTCAAAGCCACCATAAGATCTTCAATGAACGGTGAGAAAACCCCACACCCAACGGCAGGTCGGAGTCGGCCCCTGAACAAAGAGCAATCAAGTCCAGCGAAATAAACATCATCCTAGACTCCTATAGACATAAAGTAAACTAACTAGAAAAAGGACAAGACACACAAAGGCTTAATAAATTCCTGACTTAGGACAGGCGCAAACCTGCTGCGTCGGGGTTAAACTAGTTTTATCAGATCCAAACCTTCCCCCTACAGCCAATGTGATAAATCAAAAAACAATCGTAACTACAGTAAAATTCAGTTGGCAACAGGACTGAGTCAATTGTGAAAAATGAAACTGAAAGAACTAAATATACGGACAAAAACATGAAATCACAAGAGACTACTAACAGTTAACTGACATGCCAGCTCCAGACCCATCACCAACTGACAAAGTAAGTTATGTACCCTCAGTATACAGCTTCCACCAAGATTCCTTCCTGTGAGGAGTTTAGCATAATGATTTCATGTATATACCGAAATACATAACCCGTGTCCATGCAATACAGATTTTAGAAATTGAGAATGTGTTCACTTTATAAAGATAATACTTTGCATCTAAGTTGAGCTAATATTATCAATAGTTGTCCTTAACAGCCACCATAGTAGCTAGAAACTTGAATTATTTCAGTTTACTTTCGCAATTTATTTTGGGTAATGTTAGTGTAATCTTTACAAATAAATCCACATACATTGTAATTATGGTAGTTTGCGGTGCACAAGTGGCCTATATATCAGAATTGGAAAGAACTTAACAATTGGTTTCACACATCAATGAAACACATGAACCTACATATTAATGAGATTGTGAACTGCGTGTTAATGATAAACCTTTGTAAACCAATCTCTATCTTGTTTAATCCTAGAAATGATTGACAATCTTGTTATATACTTGAATAATCGACCATATCTATTATCTTTGCAAGTATTTTTCTAGTAATTTACAAAGATATATTTACAGAGTTTGACACACCAACAGATATTATCGAAGAAATTTTTTTATCACCTGGGGATGTGATAGATATATCATCACCTTTTTTTCCATCCACCTATGGAAGAAGCCAGCAGATAGTTTCTTATTTGTCTACAGTAGAAGGTTCATACATTAAAATTACAGTCATGTATGCGTCACTTTATGCTATTACGACAAAACATCGTATGGCTCAGGTAACTCATTAAATATTGTAAAATTGAAGAGCAACATATTTCTCCTTTAATGGACAACCTCCAAGAAAATTACGTCATTGTTCCTGCATACAAGGCTTCTAAAAACAAACTGTTCGTATGTAAGAAACACAATCTTGACTGTCTGGTTAAGGAGATGGGAATTGATAGTTCACCAGGAAACCCAACTTATACTCCCAATACACTATCAAGGGAGGAGATCATTGAAAATCACAACTATGTTTTAACATCCTTTAACATCAAGGCGGGTGATGAAAGTAATCAGCTCCCCTACATCTACTGAGTCCCTAAACTTCATAAGAACCCATACAAACAGAAATTTATTGCGGGGTCTTCCAGATGCACCACTAAGCAAAATTCTAAGCTCCTTACCAATTTATTGACCGCAGTCAGAGATGGCCTTAAAAGTTACTGTGATAAAGTGTACTCCACGAGCGGCGTCAATCAGATGTGGATTCTAAAAAAATTCTAAAGATCTACTTGAATAGATATCCTACAGCAGTCTTACCCATTGCCACAGCATACAAACTTTTGATTTTTCTACTCTTTATACTACCCTACCACACAATAAATTGAAAACAATAATTTCGGATTTGATACATCAATGTTTCTGCACTAAAAACAGAGAACGCAGATACACTCACTTAGTAATAGTGAAAGACAAAACATAATTTGTAAAGAACCACACCGAGTCAAATAAGAAGTACTCAGAGAATAAAGTAATCAAAATGTTTGAATTTTGAATTGATAATATTTTTGTCGAATTTTTTTTAGGTCACTTTTTTCAACAGACAATCGGGTTTTCCATGGGAACTAATCTGCGCGCCACTTTTAAATGATCTCTTTCTTTTCTCGTATGAGGACTAGTTTTTACAGGGCTAACACAGAAAAAAACAAAACATTTAGCTCAGCATTTTAATTTTAGCTTCCGCTACACAGACGATGTACTTTCTCTTAATAATCCAAAATTCAAGGATTATTTACTCAGGATCTATCCAAATGAGCTTAAAATTAAAGTGACTACTGATACACCTAGTTCAGCTTCATAATAAGATCTTTTTATATACATTGAAAATGGACGTTTGAAATCTAAGCTATATGACAAACGTGATGATTTTAACTTCCCAATTGTGAATTTTCCCTTTCTGAGCAGCAATATACCTACCTCTCCAGCCTATGGAGTGTACATTTCACAGTTGATTCGTAACTGTCGAGCATGTAGTTTATACGGTGATTTTTTTAATACAGCAAAAACACTGTCCCAAAAGTGGTTTAGTCCGGGATTTGGTTCAGCCTTTTTTGCTTTCATCCCTTCAGAAATTCTATGGCCGTCACCATGACATCATTGACAGATATAACGTTTCTGTGTCCCAAATGAAAACGAAACGGACATTTTCAGCTAGATTTCACGTCTTCACGGAATTGACATAGCCGGCTTTGACTCAACTCTGGATTGACTCATTGAAAGTGTGACGGGTGCCGCTAGCGGAGCAGGACATGCCTACCCGTCCGGAGCACGTCATGTCACTCCCGGTTTTTATGGGAGTTCACACTGTCAGTTTTTTAGTTTTTCGGGTTGTGTTGTATATCATACTGTAAAATTTTATTTTTGTCTTCGTCAGTGATGTTTGTGCTGCCATTTGTCCTTGTGATTGTTTGAATACTATAGACATTTACTAAAAAGCTTTTCAAAATTTACCATGGTACTGTATGAGGGTTAGAGAAGTAGCACGTACCATGGATTTCAATTGGTTTTGTCTAAGGGTTAGAAAATGACATTAACCAATCCGCTACAAAATAGACTTCTCAAAACCAGATATGCCTCATTTATGTGTCACGGGTGTTGCTAGCGGTACAGGACTTGCTTACCCTTCCGGAGCACCTGATGTTACTCCCGGTTTTCATGAGAGTTCACACTTTGAGTGCCTTAGTTCTTGATACCGTCTTTTTATTTCAGTGTATTGTAGCTGTCTCGCGTCCTTGTATTGTCTGTTTTTCTCTGTTGCCGTTTTTGCCATATCTTCGGTTTTCGATTTTTGTGTTATTCGCTTCCCTTGTTTTTTCGGTATTCTACTGCCGTTGTTTTGTTTCACTTTAACAGGATGTTATGTTCTTTGGAGATTATTGGCTTTTGTTCATCTTTCAACTTTTTTTTTGTCCTTCGATCTTCTGCGTGAAGAATACAAAGTTGATGGCCATATAATCTTCAATATCATTTAAAGGGATAATATTAACAGTTTGTGTATACGAAAAATCCGTAAATAAGAGTAATAACCAAATTACCAATCAGAGATTTGCAGGAGCGGAAATCAAAAGGTCACAACGTATGTACACACCACCGAAAAAAATTGTGAACCGCAATGCTTCTTACCTGGTACACGCAAGTACGAGAAATGGTTAACCTTTTTTAAATTAATGTTTTTATGAAATGTTTTGTGCCAAAAAATAACAATTCTATCTCATAATTACATAGATCATATACATGGATTGCAGATTTCTAAAATAAACAATGAAATACTTTATTTACATGTAGATTTAATTTTTGGAAACAAAATCAGTGATACATATTTACATATTTAGACAAAAAGTTCATGTTAATTAACAATATGGATTCTATGATCTACTGAACCTTAAGTAACTTGATCTGAACTTACATTAGATGTTATGTTCCATCTCGGACTAATCTCCTATCAGACGTATATTAACTTGCATCATATTTACATATATGGTAAAAATGACCTATCATTGTCTGTTGTGGATTGTTGTGAATTGTCCATGAATTCTTTGGTCACGGATAGTGTTTTGGTCAAGGCTTATGCGTTGAATGAAAACTCCTTTATAAATTTCGCCATCAATAAGGGAAAATGAAAGGATATGGAGTGAATGTACATATGACAAAAATGCACACGATACATAGAATCCCTACATTCCTATAATACTTGCTTATTCTCAATTGTATAAAGAAAAATTAGGACCTTCGCTGTCAGCATGTTTGATGCGATCAAAATGTTAACATTTCTGTCGAATGGATATGGTAATTATGTAAATTATGATATTTAAGAATATAAAGAATTAAGAATATTTTAATATCTACCCCCACGGAACTTGAAATTAAAGAGACAGTCGTTACACCCAATTCTACTTCATACCTTGACCCTTTGTTATACATTGACGATCATGGACGTCTGAAATCTAGGTTGTATGACAAGCCTGATGATTTTGACTCTCCAATTGCGAACTTTCCCTTTCTCTGAAGCAATATACCTACCTCCCCAGCATATGGAGTGTATATTTTACAATTCGCTACTGTAGAGTGCAGTTTATACAGTGACTTTGCGGAAAGAACAACTGTCACAAAAACTGCTGAGTCAGGGATATGTTCGGCCATTGTTACTTTCTTCCCTTCAGAAATTTTATGGCCGTCACCACGACATCATAGATAAATATGAAGTGTCGGTGTCACAAAGAATTTCAACTAGATTCACGTCTACCCGGATTTGAAATAACTGGTTTTGACTTTACCGTTTTGACCGACTGACAGTGTGACGAGCGCTGTATACAGAGCCTTACCCTTCCGGAGCACCTTATGTCACTCTGTTTTTGAGAGTTCGCACGGTTGGTGCTTTAGGTGTTTTTTTTTATGTATATGTAGTGTTTGTGTGTTTTGTGGGCATGTAGTGTCTTTGGTGTTCCGTCTTCTAGTGTTCTTGCTTTTGCCTTGTCTCTGGACTTTGATTTATGTAGTCTTGTGCTTTGTTCCTTTCCTTTGTTATGTGAATTTACTTTTTCATACCACTATTGTGATAGTTTTATATTGAATTATTCAGCAATGACATGACAAGCAACTATAGAAATTGATAAATTAATTACGATGCTTTCAAAAGCTATTTCAAAATTACAAATAGCTGAGACAAGCCCAAAAAAAGTCGGTGTAAATAATAACAAAATACTGAAGTTAATGTGATTGATTTTGCACATGGCCGTTTCGACAACTTATTTCTTTTCAGTGCAGATGAAATCGAAACATTTGAAAACCCATAATCCGAAATATGTGTAAAAACTGATAGCGAACAAGTAACCAATAAGATCTAAATACTAAAATCAGCTAAGGACAGAGCTATGCAATAGGGAGATATTACATAATTTTAAACCAAGTTTCCAAATAAAGTCCTTTTTCGGGTCAGATCTGAAATACTGGTTACTGGCTTGGTGAATACCCTGAAATTGCTGGTTATGAAATTATGAAACTTGACAAGCGTTTCGGTAGCCAAGTATTAAACTGTAATAAATGGGCTATTTTGGATATCATAGTTGAAACGTCCCCAAGTCTTATAATATTTTGATTATGTTTAAATATTTTTTTCTATTTAATAGATTGGACATCCAGATCTAAAACCCTCCAGATGCAATGATACTTTGACATTTGATGTAGGAGCAAGTCAACAAATTGTTATAAGTAAAGACAACCAGGAGAAATACCGATACGCTTTCTTAATTTCAAGTTCAAATACACTGAATATTACATTTAGATCATGTGTTGCAGATCATTATTCAACCGGATTTTCATATCAAATGAGAGCTGAAATTAAAGGTAAGTTGCTTCAATCTATATTCAGTACCTTGATTTATTTTCAGGTTATGATACAATTTATATCCTTGGAAGAGGAGAATATCCAAAATTGTCAACTGCACTAAGGTTTTTTTCCGACAATTGGGAATATTTACCGATTTAATGGGCCGTAATTGTTTCATTACACCGAACATATATTTTGAATATTATTGCAATTTTATAAATTGTAAATAAAATATTCTTATTAAACATTAATATTGTAAATGCTTATCATTTGGTTTTATTTACTGCACACGGCAAAGTTATAAGGTTATTTTACTGACGTTGGAATTTTCGGGGTTATTTACAGGTGAATAAAAGGATTATTCAATTGACCTTGTAATTTTCTATGGTGATCCACCGCTTGCAATAATGAAGAGCACAAATATCAAAAAATTTCCAGATTATTTCAGGTCAAATGACATAATAAAATTTAGTATTTAGTATGTAAGGTTTTATATTATACACGTGTTCTTGTATTCTTTTTTATCATATTTGCACTGTTTCTAAATGTACTAGTTGCACAGTTTATTATGATAAATCATGATATTGCATGCAAACGTTGATTGACGTTTCCGGAACACACCACTTCCACACCCAAATAAATTATAAGTTTTTTATATCAAGTCCATTTTTGTTGTCACACATGGATTTAATTCCTGTCAATCAAATAAAATAGAACAATACTTTTTAATCGTGCTCAGTCCGGAAAATGTTCTACTTTATACGAAAAAAAATCAATACATCAATACATTGAGAGGGAATCACTTATACATTAACACTGTTGAGCTAAGCGTCATTTTTATTTTAATTGCTTTTCGTCAATTAAAATTTAATTAAAGAATTGTCATATAGGAAAAATTATAAATGGACTTCAAAAATAATTTGTTTTTTACATTGTATATATCTATTTCAATAAGTTCAGAAATCCAGTATTTCTTCTTACTGGTATCGGAGGCATTCGTTTCTGCCTTCAATTACACGAGAGTTCTTATGTCGGAAGTCCCGTATTATGGCACTTCTATAGTCGATGAATATGAGGTTTAACGGAGCTCCAAAAATAATATTGAACTCGGGTAAACCCTCGTTTAATATTAATTTATTGCTCCGTTAAACCCCATATTGATCTCAAGTGTAATAATTGTATAATATTGGGTTGATGGGATCACAGTGATTTAAAACAATCATTGCAATGGATTGTCTTACATGCTATAACACAGTTTACATGCTGTAACACAGTAAGTTCTAAACATGTCTCTAGAAAAACAAATATAAATACAGACATTTTTCTGTTGGCTCTCATGTTTTCTATCATGCTAAAAGATATATTTTAAGCAACTGTTGCCGCCATTTTCGCTCAAGATATTTACGTCAGACGTAAAATTTAGGGGTGTTGGGTATATAAATACAAGAACTAAAGAGTATTATTCGAGACAACGCTGAATCCCATGTTGTCACTTTCATAAAGATAAAGGGATAGTTTGGTATACACCGTAGAATATCGAAAATAATATTATCATACTATATATCATTTACTGTATTTTAAACTTAAAGTAGTCACATTAAAGATCTTATCAATTTAAAAGTAATTAAAATGCAAATGGTAAGAATCTGAAATTATTCCGCTTTTGTATAAACCACATTCAAGTGTTTATTATACAAAATTCTTGCTTTTTGACACACATAGTCGTGTTATTCTTAATAGATAGTGAATAGTTAAGTGCAAAATGTAAACTTGGTTTGCCATCTCATTTTACTTATCCCTATAATGTATAAGGTACTGTTTCAGATGTTCCTGGATGTGGCATGTATGAAACATATAGTGCACAATGTTACTCAAGATCTGCATACATTATGTCGCCATTCTATTCAGGATTGAATAAACATTCAGAAGCCAAGCGTTGGGAGATAATTGGAAAACGGGGACAATACATTGAATTGAACTTCATTGATATAAATTTTATCAGTAATAGTGAGTACAGCTATAGCACAGAGGTTGGCACCTACATACTAAACAATCCACAGATGTATTCTTTTGTTGAAGTATTTGACTATTCAACGGATATTGAACGATTATCATTTGGACGATTTACAACATACGACCCAATACTAAGACGTGGTCTGAAATCAAGTTGGGAAAGGATGGATGTGGAATTTCGCATAGAAAAAGATACTAAGGCAACCGGACTTTACGCAAAATACAGAATTATAGATATGTCAAATAATAATATCCTGCGTTCCACTGGTACGTCAAGGCATTCTTCGTCACTGCTCAGAAGCATTCTTTACAAAGCTAAATAATTTTGATATCAATGATGTCACATATCGTATATCGGATATTTTCAATGGTCAAAATTTTTCTCGGATTGAGGAGCAAAAGTGTCTAAAGTTAAAGCGATTTAAATTTTCGCGGATAAGAAAGGTCCTTTATGAATTCTTAATATATAAGAGTTTGTCTCTCCTGTAGTGTGGAGTCCGTAAAAAGATTCCCCGTGAGAGAGATGTATGCTCTATATTCATTTCAGTTATGATGTATTTGTTCTTGAGAGAATTTCTCATATGGATGCACTATCATTCTTTCAAATTTTGACTTTTTAATTTTTTGTAAGTTAAAATTGTTTTTCTGACCACCTGTTTATTGTGCCCACGTCTCATGATTTTATTATGCCAAGCTTTCTTAAAATTGGCTCGATGAGTGCCCAGTGGTAGTTAAATGTTCTAGTCTTTTTGTCGGGAAATGGATGACAGCGATTGTAAGAACACTTTGCTAGATTCATATCTTCCTGGATTTGATTATCGACTTTGACATTTTCCTGGATTGACTCACTCACAGTTCGACGGGTGCTGTCAACAGAGCAGGACATGCTTACCCTTCTGGGCCACCTGATGTCGCTCTCGGTTTATATGGGAGTTCACACTGTGAGTGTTTTAGTTTTTAATGTTGTCTTGTTAAATTTTAGTTTTGTCTGCGTAAATTATATTTGTGTTACCGATCTGTCCTTGTCCATGTTTGAATACTTCAAAAGCTTTTCAAATTTTAACTTGGTATTGCTTGAAGGTTAGAGAAGTAACATGGTTTTTAATTGGTTTTGTCTCATGGTTAGCAAATGACATTAGCCAATCAGCAACCTAACAAATGTTTCACAAATATATATGCCTCACTGACAGTGTGACGTTGCTGTTAACAGAGCAGGATATGCTTACCCTTCCGGAGCAGCTGTTGTCACTCTCAGTTTCCCTGGAGTTCACGCCGCGAGTGCCTTTCTTTTGAATGTTGTGATTTCTATTTCTGTGCTTTGTATCTGTCTAACGTCATTGTTTTCTGTGTTCTCGTTTTGGCAATGTCTTTGGACTTCGATTTTTGTAAATTTAACTCCTTTGTTCCTTCGGTGTTCTACAGCCGTTGTTTGCAAGTTAAGATTATGTTTGTTTACAATCCGGGATCCATGAATCAAAGGAAAAAAGACATGGATGTAGCGTTGCTCAGCAATTAGCAATGAATTCCTCTCAAACCGGTGCTAGGGGCCGTCTTGAACTTGCTATGAGTAATGTTCATTGTTGAAGGCCTCATGGTGTCTTCAAGATGAAGATCAACAATAAAAGCGTTTTTTTTTCATTGCTGTATATTACTATGTATTTGTAGAGATTCGGTGTCATTTGCATTTACTCCATATCCCTTCACTGTTATATAATTCTCGCGGAATATTTCCATCCGCCAAAATAGACGAAATTAAAAACTCCTCCAAAAATTACCCGCTGTACGGTAAGTGATGTCACATGTTATCTTAGTACCACGAATGCCTAACAATAATGTCGCATCAACTGTTCATATATACTTTATTTATTGCAAATTTCGGACAAATAAAATTATTTAATTTAAATACAAAACCAAACATGTGGCTGACAGCCTTCCTTTTTATAGTTCATACATTTTCTGTTATTTTTATAAAGGCGATATATATAGTTTCCACAACAAGAAATAGTTTATTATGAAATTTCTCACATCGAGTTACAAATGTAAATAAATTTTGCAAATGTTTGAAAGCGACGCTTGCCGAGCTTTTAAACATTCGAAAATGTATTTAACAAGATGTTAGAAATTTCATAATGAACGTGTTTAAGCCGTAAAAACTGTTTCTCTAATGACTGGACGAAAAACACCGAGGATCTTATTAGGAATAAATTTGGCGGGAAATGTCACGAAACTTGTTCTCTCTGTAGAGAGGAGAAAATGTTTTCACACCGTCCAGGAACTATGAAAAGTGGAATGAAATTAGAAAATATCTTTTTCAAAACCTTATAAGATACTAAGAATCGATTTAGTTACTCTAACATTTGGGTTTTTTTTTCACCTCGCCTTATTGTATGAAACACATCAGACTGAATATAGTTTTTGTCATTCAAACATTAAAATTCGGATAAATAACACATTTTTATATTTTCACAATTATAAGGCTGTACTAAGGGTTGGACAAGATACGACAGTAGTTGCTACAAGATCTTCAGAAACAAAAGTATAGATCAGCAAACAGCGGCATATATTTGCATGCAAAATGATGGTCATCTGGTATCAATAAACAGTAAAAGAGAAATGACGTTTCTACATAAGTTTATCATCAACCAATGGCAAAATCAAACATTTTATCGGCTATATATCGGTATGTGTATTGAACTGAATTTATCATTATTTTCATCTATTTTCAGGTTAATTATATATTAGAAACATTTCTCTCTCTCTTGTAAAGTTCTGTCTTTAGTTGATTCTGTTTTTTTTTTCCAAATATATTGATTTATCTGAATTGTAGAGACAGTAGTCGAAACGTCCATGCTTTGAAATTAAAATTATCGTAACGTCGCTGTATTTATTTATTTATTCATCAATAATACTGCAGTTTGATATTATAAAAACAGATTTAGATTAAGGTATTGAAGGATTAATTAAAAGTATAATCTTTTCACCCAGTAAGATCAATAAGTCATCACAAAACAATAAGAACATTCATACAGTAGATGATGATCACACTAAGGGACCGACCATTTAACCTGAAGGGGGAAGGGTTATGGTTTTTTTTCTGGACAGAAAATATTTTTCGCGCGAAGCGCGAAAAAAAATATTTATTTTTTGCACGTGTATCAACAAAATATTTTTTTTTCAAAATTAACATTTATTTTTTGGCCAGAAAGCCTCCATCAGAACATTTTTTTTTTCATCATTTTGGCAGCCAAAATATTTTTTTAACATAAAATCAGATCCAAAACATTTTAAGGAAAAAACCATAACCCCCCCTTCAAGTTAAATGGTCGGTCCCTAATTGATAAAATTTAAAAATACAAACTAAATACTGAAGTACAAAATGTAGAGAATATATTGTATAAGTTCAGATCTCATTTACTTTCCATTTTGACAACAGAAAAACACTCGTCAAATGCTTTTTAAATTACCTATACTTTTATTTCCAATTTTTTCTGTAACATCTTTTAGTAGCCAAGGACTTCAAACAAATGGTCCTAAGTCCAATCCTTGAGTATTTTGGATGTAACCTAGTTGCTCGTTTAAAAATTCAACTGAGAAAAAGACAAATATTCTAATTGTACATAAACAATCATACATTATTGTTTTCCATATATTTAGTATGTTTTCAGTTTGAAAATAATTGCACACTAAATTTTCTTAAATCTGTACATTCTAATATACCTTAGTTGTTAATCAATTCAAAAGATAATAAATAATCGAGTAAGCCTTAATGACTTTTAGGAAATTAATCATTCTTGGTGGGTAAGTAACATTAAAGTTTTACGTTTAGTGTTATTTAACAATCACAAAATTAAGAGAATCAAAGCAAGACTAAGATTATCTATTAAATTCAAGCATTGTTTATACATTCAAATGATATAAGAAAGGTGTTTGGTTGGATCTAATATGTAAAAAGAACATTCAATTTTTTTTTATTACATCTCGACGCCGAGACTTTAGTTCATTTAAATTTATAATTCTATTATCTTGTTTTGTTTTTCTTTTTTGCATTCCAATTTTGATATTTTGTTGTAATGATAACTTCTTTTTTTGACTACTTTTGGATTATTGCTGTCAATATTATATGATTCTAATGATGAGAGATTACTGCTTGAAACACGTGTACAACATACAAAATTTACTGTTTTTATGCAACTTGGGTATTTTTGTATTCTGAATTTTAAAATACGACACATGCTTCAAATATAATTAAACAGATATATATTGTTTTAAATTAGAGTATGTATATATCTTCAGTAGATTGATGACTTATAAATAGACATTTTCGAAAACTCAAGTTAACAAAGACTTTTAAGTTGAGGATAATTATTACAGGTAAACTAAGGTATATATACAAAATAAAAACGACGTGGCTTTTTTATAGTACCTCTACATATGCGGCTATATTTTCTTCATATTAAAAAATGAATGCAACTGGTCAGTTTTGTATTGTTTAACATCCAAAGGGAGGGGTACGGGATTTGGAAACCTCCCTTTTTGTGACAAAATCAAATTTTGTGGAGAATTTAGGAAAAATTTACAATAATTGGTAAATAATTTGACTGGAACCCCATTTTTCTAAAGTCCAATCGGATCCCCCTTTTTCCGAAGAATGGATTAGTCGGTTAACAGTTATTAATTTCTAACGGAATAATTTGACTACCTGTTATATGCTGGATTTTCACTAGCCAAAAACACTTTGCTTACAACAAAAATAAAGAATCCTGAATGCATCAACTGCTATCAATTTATAAATTTATTCCGAAATGGCTGTTGTCAAATTAGGATTGAATTTTTTAAATTTTTAATTTTGGAGTTCCTTTTAACACCTTTCTCAGTATTTCTATCTTTATACCGTCAATTATGGAGTACATAGTGGAAATTAAACGTCAAAATATCAAATGCGGTATTTTTTATGCCTTCACTTTTGACTAGTTATACTTTCTGTCGTCTAATATTTTCGACAAGTTTTTACCAGAAATGTACAAGTATGAGCAATGATTATGAAAATGTTGTTATGCAAAGGAGACAACATCCAATCTCGAATTAATTTATTTTTTCCAGAAGTTTATAGCTTTTGTTTCCTCTGCAATTACGACTGTTTTTGTTCCGAAAAAATGTTCAACCAATATCGTAAAAAGGTCACCATATGAAATATTCTGCTGGAATAAAGTAATAAGTTTAATATTAATGGCGGAAAAAAGTAACCACAGGAGAAAATCAGCTATCACACACACACATATACACATTGCAAATGCAAATTTTATGTGTTTCGATTTTAATGATTTATTTCAGTATTTTGTAAATTATGGACCAACAGACGAACCGGCCATTGACAAGAGCTTTTATAGTGTAAGCATCGCCACAATCGAATGTCATCAGTTAGTTTTCTAAATATGTTGGTTTTTACAATTAATGCCATCCTTACTGGAGCTAATACTTGCACTCAGATTAGAACTGAAGATGACAACGTAAACACTTGGGATGGAAATGGTGTTTTCTGTATGAATTCTAGACATAGATAGTCTTTTATCAAACAATTTGGGAAACGCCCCGAAATTCTTTTAGCCATACTGAGACAAATTAAAATTGATATATTCAAGAGTTTCACTGGCAGCCGACAAACACTTATACCGAGAAACAGCGTTATGTTGTTCTGGTTTTGGCCAAGATTATACCGATATTATCGTATGCTATCCTATTTTTGTGTAGGCGTAGGTACATGATGAAATAAATTGGTGAATTCCCGTCTTTTACCATAATTTTAACAATTTAGTACATTGGCAATCTTACAAAACCCGGAAACTGGGGAAAAACATCCAATGCCAGTGGATACTATTAGTGGTACATTGTCCCTTAGCCGAAATGTACCGGCCACTTATTGAACCCCAGAAACTTTATTCTTTTGTACAGAGCCATTTTCATACGCAAGTCTATATCGATAATCCAGGAAAAAATTATAATATTGTTTTATTGTGCATCAAAATGACGCACAACAGTTTACAGTGGTTGGAATGGTGCATTTGGCTTTTTGCTGGCTAATAAAATAAATCATAAAAATATTGTCTTATGACAACCTAAATATACCAACAGATTTAACGAAAACACAACATTCTAACAGTGAAGTCACATGGGTGAAGTGCCAAAAAATTAATGATTTGAAGTTACAGTTGAAAACAAACGAATTTGGTATCAAGTGTTTGGAGACATCATAGGATAAATTTTTGCCAGATGCTATTACTGTAAACTGGGAAATTTTCGCGGCAGTTTTATTTTCGCGATTTTCGCGTTTGGAATGGAAGCGCGAAAATAAAACGGCGCGAATATACTTGTCTATTATTGGATTCAATGGTCAGTAATTTGGCAGCGCGAATTCAAAACTGCGCGAACTAAAATCCTATCAATTTACCGCGAAATAAGGACGGCGCGAAAATATCCCGGTTTACAGTATATGTATTCGTCACGCTTAGTTTCATTGATAAATTTACACATGTGCTGTGTTATTTGCTCTATCGATTGTCATTATACACTTTGAGATAGTCATATGGTTTTCGAAAATGTTTATTAGGCATAACGCTAGTTCTAGCGAATAAATAACCAAATTTGTAATTTTTACATAACACATGTATGTTATCAAATGAACAATTTTTTGGTGTAACGAATATAAATAGACCTTTCGTTAAATTCAGTACTTTTTGTTGTTCATTATTACATCGAATTAATATAAAGTAAGTGAGAACCGAACCGTCAGTCTAAAAAGAACAATCCAAGGACAATGGCAACGTCGGAAAAACAAAAAAACGAAGACATAACATGAGCATGACACAGAAAAGAAAATGAAGACACGCACATATACAAAAATGAACAACACGGACCCAATAAAAACCATGGGTGAGATCAGGTGCACCGGTAGAGTAAGCATCTGCTGCTTCTTATAAGACACCCGCCGTGTTGAACATGTCAACTCCGGTAGTAAAATCAAATCCGGTAGAGGAAAAACAAACTTTACTGGCAAAGAGAAAGATCTGTTGTCATCTGGGAAACAGATATCTCATAGCGGTCCACAAGATCGTGATGTCGACCGTAAAACTTCTGTAGTGATGACCTCAAGTTATGGGCAACATACCCTTGCTTAAGTAGCCTATTTGTAAGCAACCGAGCTCTATCAAGGTAGTCACTGTATCGACCACAGGCCCTTGAGTAGCGAATGAGTTGGGAGATGTAAACTCCGTATGCTGGTGCTTTTGGAATGTTGCTACAAAGAAAGGGAAAGTTGACTATTGGAAAAGTGAAGTCATCACGTTTGTCATATAGCCTAGTTTGTAGTGTACCTCTTTTGTCAGTCGAGGAACGAGGCTGATGTGGAAGTATCTGTAGTATCCTTAATTTCTAGCTCTTTTGGATAGATAAGATGAAGAAAATCACCAAAGCGAGGATTGTTTAGTGATAAAATATCATCTATATAACGGAAGCTGAAATTAAAGGACTGGGCCAGTTTTTTATCTTTATTTTGAAGAAGCCCTTGGATGAATTCAGCTTCATATGAGTGGAGAAATAGATCGGCTAAAAGAGGCGCACAGTTTGTGCCCAT
>MJUU01032194.1:163270-176047 GCA_002080025.1 Modiolus philippinarum | reverse complement strand
AACGTTTGGAAGACCAAAAAGTCAAAGATGTTTAAAAACTGATAGAGTACAAATTACCAAATATGATCTAAATAGAAATCCAAAATCAGCTAAGGACAGAGCTTTGCGTGAGGGAGATACTCCTTAGTTTCAACAAAATATACAAAAAATAGATATTGTAAGGTTCCAAATAGAATAGGCTTTCGAGTCGGCACCGAAGTACTGACTACTGGGCTGGTGAATACCCTCGGGGACTAACAGTCCACCAGCAGAGGCATCGACCCAGTGGTAACAAATAACTAATACCGAAGTTACTGTGAATTTTGATTCTGCATATGCGCATTTCGACAACTTATGTCTCTTCAGTGCAGATAAAATCTAAACGTTTAGAAGACCATAAAGTCAAAGATGTTTAAAAACTGATAGAGTACAAATTACCAAATATGATCTAAATAGAAAGCCAACTTTTCGACAACTTGAAGCAATTCCTTAAAACACGTTAAATAACTGAATAAATCTAACAATTTTTGAGCAATTAAAAAGTATTTCATGTTGATCAGAACCAATTTGATATATATTAAGTTATTATTATACATTATACAAGCTAGACTCCATTGGAAATGACCGTTCACGCTTTCATGGGTTAACTTTGGAATGGTGTCCGTTTACTTTGATATTTTAGCCTACTTGGCATATAATTGTGCTATTTTGTTTAACATATCTTTAATTTGCACCGGTGAATATAATGTGTTATGAATTTTATCCTCTAGCTAATTCCAAGAGAATTCTTGAATCCTATACTGTTACGTTACTTCTTCGTCTATAAATTACAACTGAGTATAATATTTCATCTTTATTTCACTTCAAGTACAAAATATGTATCCATACAGACATTTTCATAAGACTACAATGGTGATTTTGTGCTTTGTCTTTCTGATCGAAGCATCGTTTAGGTCTCGCTAAAACACTACGATTTCCCGCTGACTCTTGCTGGTTCTGTCTTATCTAAGATATAATGGTGTCACTATTAAACTAATTCGTTTCGAAGACGTCTACTACAGCAACGCTAGAGGTGAATGGCAAGCTACCTTTTTTATTGCCGAAGAACTTCTTAAGTCAAAGGAGTAGAAGACTTCCAGACTAATCTTTGACACTGTGTGCCACTCCAAAATTCTAAATTTTGGTATCATATAAGCCTTCTGTTAAGTTTCCTATTGTGTCTTCGAATATCAAATCGTCAACTTTGCTGTCTCGAAATCTCAAAACTCTCCCCGAAAATCTCAGAGTATTTAGGGGGATTACAATTGTCTTGGTTAAAACTGGAATGTCCGGGAAGACTTTCATTGTTACGAGATTCTTGCATCACATTATCATACGAAGGAGGAAGTTGTGTATTATAGCATCGATCCGCCTCAGTTGTGCTACTGTCGCCAAGAGTTGCTAATACAATTCTGTTTTCTGAAAACAAAACCAGAAAAAATAGATGAGAAAATTGGAAAATATGAATATAGTAATAAATCACAATAGCTGGTAAGTGAATGAACAAATCCAACATGTATATCAAGCAAAAGGAATATAAATTTTAAATATAAAATAGTAAGCTTTTTATAATATGCAAGGTGCTACAAACTCGCCTATACGTAGGCCATTGAAAGTCTCCCCGTGCTTGAGGTGTATGCTCTTATAATATTACAATTATGCCGTGTGAGAATTTCTCATACGTTTACTAATTCATTTATTTTGTTTTTTTCAATTTAGCTGTTCAATATTTTTATTGTTTTTACTAAAATGTTATAATCTGTACACACGACTATTTTTGCCCTTTCATCATAAGTCACACTGCAAGGTTTGCCTACATCTATTTCAGTGTGCCCCGTGTGTTGTCTATCGATGTTGTTTTGTCCTTATTTTTGTCTTTCGTCTGACTACTTAATGACAAATATTTGTAGGCAGACATTGCCCGGTTTTACTTTTTTTTCTCATTGACCGCTCCCGACATGTGTTGCTTCAATGACATATTTTAGCTTCGGTCGATGTTGCACAACATTTTTGTCAAGAATACCACTTAAGTGCACGCTAGGGGCCTTCTTGATCTTGCTTGGGGTGAATATTGTTCACCTCTGGTTGAAGACCCCCAGGCGACATCAAGATGTAGACAGGAATAAAAGCCCAGTCCTTCATAAACTGGAGTTTTCTATGTATCGTGTGCGTGTTTGTCACATGTACATTCACTCCATATCCTTTCATATTTTTTATGTACATGCATGTAATTTCGTTTTCCATGTACCTATGTTATTTGTAAATCTATATATAGTTTAGGCTTATATTAGATATTAATTGCCGTGATTTTGGAATTTTTTGCTTCGGTATTCGTTTGTCGATCATACGCCTCTGATCAGTTCGAGCGATTTTTTTCATTAATGGGAAAGAAATTAATAGCTTTTAACTTATTTATTAAAAATTTCTAGACAGATAATGAGAACACTGTAACCTGGACCTAAACCAAGATCCAACAGAATATGGAATGGGCCAGAAACTGCATGATTTTTCTTAGCGCAAATACTTTGCTTGAATGGGGAATGGGTAAACTGTTTTACCCGACCGGTCGCTTAAATTCCCATCAGTAAAGTTACAAATGCATCTGAAAAAACTCACCAATACCTACCGTTTACAAACTGAAAATCTACATTCCCTGTAACCGGTCTCTTGTGACATATTTTTAATATTACTCGTATGATAAACACACAGGCTGTTATCACCGACAACACCAAGATGGCTGCCGGTAGATATGTGGTTAGAACTTCATTGTATTTGTTTCTGAAAAAAAAAGTTTGAAAAAGTATTACATAATTTCAGTTTAGTTATAGCTTTCGCTGGATAGAACTTGACTTAAAAAGTATTATATTGCTCAGTGAAGTCTCTGTTATATGTAGCGAAATATTTATCATGTCTACGGGTACATAAAGGATGAACAAACTTAAATTTATACAAAATATACATAAAACAGACGCGGATCCAGGGAATTTGAAAAGGGGATTCCATTTATATATAAGAAGGAAATTTCGCCGAGCGCAGGGAGACACGAACATTTCTGGGGACATCTTCCGAGTAAAACATCAGGATTTTCATTTAAAAATATATGATTGTCCAAACCATGGGGGGTTTCCAACCCCAGGAACACCCCCTTTGGATCCGTCATTGTAAAAGACTCACTACTTAACGTATTCAACCGAAGAAAACAATGAAATCCCCATAGTAGATTGTACACATTTGTAATCTATAAATTAAGATAAACACAATTGTATTTCATGGGTAAGTTTATTAATTCTCAGAAGCACAATTACTTTTCATGCTTAAGGTTTAACTGGTGCGTAATTTTTCACAAAACACATCTTGTTTCTTGCAACTTGCTACTGATAGCATGAACAGACTTCAATGTTAAAGCCTCTCTACAAACAGTTGACTTTTTATATATACTGATCCCTACTTCGTACACTTTTGTTTTCTGGAAGTCTGCCAAAAACTTCTTTGTAACTAAGGGGTATCCTGCAAAACATTTCAGTTTCGTAGGATGATAATTTCATTATAAATAATATTGACCCCAATATCACTACCTGTAACCGTGTACAGCAGGAAATGATTTACCCCGATTTTTGTACTGGTTTTCCCTGATTTTAATACTGATTTTCCCTGATTTCTAAGAAGTTTCTACCAAAAATGTAATTATATATGAATTTATAAAAAACAGTAACAATTATTATGAAAAATATCTTTTCAAATTGAATATATTTATTGTGTACATTATTGACAACATGTTGTGGATCCCCAAAACCAGTAAAATATGTGGATAAAGGAAGCTGGTGCAATGAATCAAGTGATTAATTGTATAAATGCTTTATCTAAGCAAATTGTGATATTTTTTAATTTGCTTCTATAAGTATTAAGGATGGTCACTCATCAGGTTTTTGAAACTGTCTCTCACTTTCGGAATTCTCTTGTTTTATACATTATTATGCATTAGAAAATTTTGCACACTTACCCCCAATTTTCTTTTCAAAATATGATAGAGTACATCTTCAATAGACTTCTGACAAAATTTGATGAAATTCTTGATATGCCTTCATTGAATTTCAAGGTTTAATTTTACCTTAATGCAAAGTGAATTGAAAGTCTATAGAAGTTCGGTTTCCCGCCAAAATTTCAGGCATTTAAATCTCAAAAACTACCACACGGACCTATCAATATTTTTGGCTTAAAATGATGTATGATCCATATTCTAATAAATAAAAATAACGATTTTAAATCCTTGATATAATCAAGGACGTATATTTAAATATACGTCCTTGATATAATGAACTTGAGGAGTGACCATCCTAACAAAAGCAATCAGTTATCATTTGTACAAATAAAATAGGAAAGAATTTTTTGAAACATATTTTCTCTATTTGAAGCAGTGTACTGATTGTTCCAGATCAGTGTACTGATTGTCCCTGAAAGAAACAATGTCGGTGTCGTATATATATGAGATTTTAAAGTCTATGAAAACTGCAAGTTCCGGTTCCGGTTTAAGTCATATACTTGCAGATTTCATACGGGGGTTATGAGATTTTAAAGTCTATGAGATTTTAAAGTATTCGAGGTGCGAATTTGATTTTTGTCTATTTGTAGAAAAGTGGCAACTTCTGAATATTACTCCTGCCAGGATTTTTCTATGCCTTTTCAGTAGTAATCTACAGAAAACAGCAGAAAATATTGTTTAACATTACACCTTGTTCAAACACATTTCAATGGTCTTCTGGTAATTGGCAACAAACACTGTAACAATAGTCCATGAGTGGTTCCTTAAAAATATGTCCCGAGAAGGTCAATACTCTATCCAAGATGGCCACCTGCGGGGAATACAGTTAACCACTGAAACCTACAGTAAAAACATTTCATTGAACTTCTCTAAAACCATTCGACCATTTATATCAAATCTATATGAAAAGGATGAAAGGTGGAAAGATTTTTCCTTTCCAAAAGATATTTAGCAGGTTTGCACCTCATCCATGATGGCCGCCATGGTATTAGTATTTGAACCTATGGAAATATATTCACATTTTTTCCTCTGAAACAATCGGTTGTACGATTGTAACCAAACTTTGAAACAATACTCCTTGTGTCACTTCGAAAAAATTATGTATCCAACATGTCTGTGCTCCTTCCAAGATGGCTGCCAATGAGGAACATAGTTCACAATTGAACACATGTGAAACTCATCTTTTCTGAAAGTACTTGGCAACCTTAAACCCGGCTTAGTGAAAAAGGTTTTCATATGGTCCCTTTCAAAACTCAGGTCTGCAAGATATCCGCCAGTGGAACATAATGATATTGGACTCTATACATTGAGGTTTATAAACATTGAGATGGAAAAAAATGATGTGTCCAACATGTCTGCACTCCTGAAACAGCTGGATTTATTGGATAGTCCAGATAAGAAATAGTTCAGACTCTTGAGAGGCCCTGTATAGTTCATCATCACCTTAATTGATCATATGTACAAGCAAACAATTTTACCTCATAGTAA
The DNA here is from genome assembly GCA_002080025.1 of Modiolus philippinarum. Taxonomy (NCBI): domain Eukaryota; kingdom Metazoa; phylum Mollusca; class Bivalvia; order Mytilida; family Modiolidae; genus Modiolus; species Modiolus philippinarum. Next base: position 170,502 of record MJUU01032194.1, on the reverse strand, counting down.
GTTCAAGGGAGCCCTAACATTGATCTAACCTAATAACAGGATTATGTACATGTAATTTTAATAGAAAACTAGAGGCTCACATGAGCCTGTATCGCTCACCTGATGACTGGTTTTATTCATTGTCACCAATAGACCACCCATTCATACTATAAATCAGTTCACCAGATGTTACATTTTCATTCTTGGATGAGGTACAAACTAAAAATCACAAACTTTGGAAGGGATCACCCAAAGACAATTATAACCAAGTTTGGTTCCAATTGGCTCAGTAGGTTCAGAGGAGAAGACATTTGAATGCATTTCCCATAGAGTCCCTATGTTAAACTATGTTCCCTACTGGCGGCCATCTTGAATGAGGTATGAACATAAAAATCACAAACTTCAAAGGGGACCACCCAAGGACTATTGTGACCAAGTTTGGTTCAGTTTGACTCGGTAGTTTCAGAGAAGAAGATCTTTGAATACATTTCCCATAGAGTCCTATGTTAAACTATGTCCAATGCTGGCGACCATCTAGGATGAAGTACGAACATAAAAATCACAAACTTTAAAGGGGACCAACCAAAGACTACTGTGACAAAATTTGTTCCCATTGGCTCAGTGGTTTCAGAGGAGAAGATCTTTGAATGCATTTCCCATAGGGTCTTATGTTAAACTATCTTCCCCGCTGGCGGCCATCTTGGATGAGATGCGAACCTGCTGGACATATGTAGAAATTGTAGGTCTGGAAAACCTCAACACTTTTGCAATTCCCATTTAACCTTCATCTCAAACAGTTTTTGAAGTGAAAGTAAAAACATTAAAAAATTGTGAAAATTCAAAGAAAAAGTGGCAATAACTCCTGTGTGGGTTGTCAGACTTTCTTCAAAATTGCATGACATGTAGATCTAACTATGCTGACTATTTTTTTTATAAAACTTCACTTCTATCTTCTACCATTTTCAATATATAAGACTAAAAGTAACGAAAAACTGAAATTTTTACGGAAAAGGGGCAATAACTCAAAGACGGGTAAACGGATATTCTTCAAAATTGCAGGGCAGGTAGATCTCATCATGCTGATCATTTTTATCCTGTCAGAATTTTGTCTTTGATATATGTAATGGTTTTCGAGTAATTTGCAAAAAAACGGCAATTTACCCCTATGTTCTATTCTTATACGACCGCAAAAATTTTTGCTGTGGTATAATGGTATGGTGCTGTCGTCGGCGTCGTCGTCGTCGTTGTCGTCGTCGTTGTCGTCGTCGTCGTTGTCTGTAGACACTTTTGTTTTTGGTCAATAACTTTAGTTTAAGATGACCAATCCTTATGAAATTTTAACACAATGTTCTTTGGCACAAAAGGAAGGCTTGGCTTAGTTTTGGTCATTGTGGCCCCACCGTTTTGAAAAAAGGGGCCAAAAAGGGTTAAATTTGATGTTTTAACATATTTGACTGTAGAATCTTTATTATTTATCGGATTTTGATGGGGTTTCTTTTAGTGTCTTCCTGAGGAAATTTCAAATCAGTTACATACCAACGGTTTTTGTGTGGCATGTACCGTTCACGAGATATATGGGGCCAAATGGGGGCCAATTTCAAAAATTTATTTTTTTTATTTTTAGTCCGATTTTGATGCAGTTTTTTGCAGTGGATTCCTTATGAAAAATTAATAAAGCGCTGCACCATTAGATTTTTGATAACTTGTTCCTTTTCCAATCTATGAGGGCCCAACGGGGCAAAAATTGAAAACATAAAGATTACCTAAAATTTTTATTTTTCATCCAATTTCAACGGGATTTTTTTCTTTTGATTCCTCTCATTGTAGGCTTTAAGTAGTATGTCGACAGATTTGGCATGGCTCTTACCGTTTTCGAGCTATTAGGGGTCAAAAGGGCCAAAATTGCAATTTTTAGAAATATATAAAATCTTTATTTTACATCAGATTTTGATGGGATTTTTTTCTTTGGATTCCTCTCAATGTAAGCTTTCAGCAGTATGTCAACAGATTTGATGTAGCTCTTACCGTTTCCGAGCTATAAGGGGTCAAAGAGGTCAAAATTGCAACCACTAGAAATATGTGAAGTCTTTATTTTTCATTAAATTTGGTGGGATTTTTATCTTTGGATTGTTCTCATTTTAAGCTTTCAGTAATATGGCAGTATATTTTGCATTGCTCTTTGGTTTCCAAGCTATAATGGGTCAAAGGGGCCAAATTGCAATACTTCAAAATATGTGAAATCCTTATTTTTCATTGGATTTCAATCTGAGTTTTTTCTTTGGATTTTTCTTGATGGTAGTCAACAGAATTTCTTAGCTCTTACAATATTCTAGTAATAAGGGATTAAAAGAGCTAATTTTTATTTTCACTAGTTTGTGTCCAGTTAATTTCTGTGACAAGGTCCTTATTGTGTCCACCAAATTACTGTGTCCACATTAATTTTAGTTTACACTTGTCCAAATTTCATTAGTCGACATGCTGCGGTCAAACTGCGCTCGGCGTAGCCCTTTATTAGCAGCCATGTTGTTTGGTCTAGGGTCATAAAAATCACAAACTTAAAAGAGCATACCCTGGTGATGATTCAGGCCAACTTTGATTAGTATTGGCCTAATAGTTTCAGAGGAGAAGATCTTTGAATAAAAGTTAATGGACGGACGGACGAAGGACGCCGAGTGATGGCAAAAGCTCACATGGCCTTTGGCCAGGTGAGCTAACTAGATCGCAACATTTGTACACTCCTTATAAATAAAACTGGTGCGAAGAGGAGTACAATCATTACAAAAAATCATAGTATTTCTTTAAAGTTTTACATGAATCTAAATTGACATATTATATTTTGTTTAAATCAGGGACAATCTGTACAGGAGTCAGGGACAATCGTAGACGATCAGGGACAATCCGTACACCGGAGCCAAATCAAAATAACTTATTTTATTGGTTACAAATTCAAATTATACCAAAAATTACATAACAGGGTAAATTATAAACATATGAACTATAATTAAACTGTTTCAAAATATTTATAAGAATCTTGCATTGTTCAACAAACTTAAAAACACACATTTATTAGCATACACAACCAGGAAATTGAGCTACACAAGGTCATGATGCAATCCCATTGACAATCCCATACATTCAAATGCTTTACTAATGACCATTGTCCAGACTTGCTAAACATGCTAAATGGTCTGTATCAAATTCAGTATTTCAAGCTGTTTATAAGCTGATTATTGTAGATAAGTGAGAAACTGATCAGTGAAAATCAGTACTTGATCAGTGAAAATCAGTACAAAAATCAGGGAAAATCATTTTCTGCTGTACATGGTTACAGATAGTGAATATTGAGCGATCTATTTACTTGACAGTAACTGAATTAACCCAAACACACAAACACAAAACATGTCAAACTGTATTTTAATACTTACATACAACAAGGCATTGAACCTATACCACTGACAGATCTATTTCCACAGCATCCGTGTTTACATTCTGTTGCCACGCTCTCAAACAAGTGGATACATTTGGTACCATATACTGAAACAAAAAAAAATCGATTGAGATGAGAATAGGGTCATATCTTTTAAATTGTAAAGTACATGAACAGAATGTGACAATTTTTTTTTTTGAACTTATACATCCAAACTCCCAAATTTTAAAAATTTTAACGAATTTCAAGAAAATAGAATTTCATTCTAATTCCAAACTCAACCCTTTTACCGGTAGTGTGTGCCTTTCTGAAACAAATCTGTTGATTTGATATAGGGTTCACACCGGTCAGAGAGTCATCTTAATTACATCATTATCTAATTCGCTAATTGTTCATTGTATGTTGTATATGTTTTGTATTGTTTTGTATTGCTTTGACCCCAAAGGAGTGTAATTTTGCAATAAAAATTATCATTATTATGTTTCTATCCTGTAGGGTTTGGAAGTAAAACCTACGGCAAACATAATATTGCCCGTAAATCTGACGTTAGAGGCACAAAATTAAACGTTGACGTTCTAGCAGAGATTGACTATATCCGTATCTATGCTGTGCGCTTTGAACAAATGCGCTTGTTGCAAAAAATTGCGACCCATTCCCTGGTCAATTCCTCAAAGATGCCTTGGTTTGTATCAGGGGCAATTTGATATTTATTATCAAGCGTGGATTTGTAAGTTGGTATATCTTGTTTCGAAATACTTTAATGACAAATTATAACCGAAGATATATCGGTTTATGCATGCTCAGTTAAACAGCAAGTAAAACTTAAACGTCATAAATTTACTTGCATAAATCGGGAGTGATGCCCCATAAATTTTTCATTGCGTTTTTTAATAAATGTTTATTGAAAGCACAATTATACTCCCTTGGGAGTTGATGGCAATACATAATTACAATACAAAATAAACAAGACATTTCAAACATAACAAATAAAATCAAGAATCGTGCAGCTACAGAGTCCACTTTCCTCAATATTAAAGGCTTTTTAATTAATGGAGCAACAAACTGCAAATTATTCGGGGATGACAAAAGTTTTATAAATTTATCTTTAATCAATGATGTCAGAAAATTATGTCCAACTAAGCAAGTAAACTTCACAAGATTCTGCGTTTATCAGTGAAATCGGATCAGAACTCACATCACAATAATAATTTTTTGAAAAAATTTGGTTTTACATGAAATATAGTAATTCTAACGCGCAAACTCCTTTGGCCATTGACTCTAGGTAGGTACGGGTGTGCGGCCAAAAAGGGTCTACTTTTTCATTATTTTCAATGGATATAAATTTCTACTTTTGACATATCATAAGCTGGAAAATTCAACAAGTCAATATATATACAAATTAATCTTCAGATAAGAAAGATGACATTATCCATACGAAAATATTAAGTCTGAAGCTTTTTGAAATGGTGAGATATGTTTCAGGTCTCACTTCCTGTTTGAAAATACTATAAAACATATATTTTACACGCCGCACTTCCTGGCTTTTTCAGTATTCTAGCTCTTCGGCTAACAAAGTCTTTGTATTTGGACAAAAGATCTTGTGTTTCATGCGGATCCTTTTTGGTGTCATCGATTGTAAAACAATAGTCATAATTGGCAAACGATATATGCGATAAGATTTTTAAAACTGTAAACCTCATAAATCATTCAAAGAGTCAATGTGGAAAATCTGTATAATACCTTTTATTGATAAACCGTTTATAAGTTCAATAGTGCACTTGTAGAAAAGTTAAATGTTATTATGAAATTTCTCATTTCATTGCGACTTTTCAACGTCTTATATACTGAGATAAAGTGCATCCCCCTTTTTCTATAACAATTTCTTGTACGTATAATGTATGACTTAATGAAATTTCAATATTTCATAAATATTTTTAAGTTTAATACAGAAAAATGGCATTTTAATGAAAATGTGACATGAAAAAAGGACGTGAAATAAGTCCTATATAAGTCCTTGATGAAAACAACATTTTTATCGCTTATATGTTACATATAAACAGCAAAAAAAATGAAAATACAACCTCGGACACAACTCTTTCGGTTTTTCTCGTCAATTCATTTATGTTTTGATTATTTTTTTATCTACACTGAGGAGACAAGGGGACATGTTTTATACTGTATGTATCTGGAAGACATACGCAAAATGTAAGTTGTCGAAATCGACATCTAAACGGGAATAAAATTGTTAAATATGGTGGTCTTAAACAGACTGACTTCTAAACCGTGGTAGCAAATTGGAACTGTAGTAGGGTGTATTGAAGCTCTCGACAGATATTTACAATGAATTCAATATGACAATATCTCAAATTTCATTTCCAATTATTTAAGCATGACAGATGATTTTGTTAATGCTACCCTGTACTACTCTCAGGTACTACTAAAATAAAATGCGTTCTTTTTTCATCTTTTCTTCAAAATTGCTGATAAATCTATTGGACAGGTATAATTTCTTACCTTCTGGAGAAAGCATCAACGATATCAAAGCTAGATATTTCATTATCTATGTTGGAACTAGTCGACACTAAGGCACTAACGGTTTATATTTTTATATACCTTAATCATGCTAATTTATGTAAAAAGTAATTTTGTCTATTTATACATAATACCCATAAGTATTTATTGTCAACAGTGTCACAGGAATTTTGAGTAATTAGATCTATTGACATGGCCTTTTTTCTCTAAGCGGATTTCCGCAATATCTAAAGTACGCCGGGTATATGTGTGACAAACCAGTTATTGAATGCTAAGAAATAAAGGGTGATTTGTTAATTGCCATTATTTCAACACTCTTTGAACATATTCGCACATGTTTCCACTTTAAGATAAAGTATTTCTGCTTTTATTTTTATACACGACATGTGTCACAACTCACAGTGTCGATCACAACTAAATTATGGGGAATATTTCAGAAAAGAGAAAAGGAATATATATAGATATATAATATGAGGAAGGCGCTACCTTAAAAGCGAGCGAAGGAATTAACTTACACCCATAAATACTTATTTAAAAAAAAATTATAACCTCCCACTGAGGAAAGGAACTGACATTTTTATGAAACAATTATCTCTCAATGCAAACAAATACTGAAGCTAAAAGACATTGAAGGAGAAGCTTAATCAGTATCAAAATGTAGAAACAGAGCATAGCAGAACAGTGACAGCATGACGACAATAAACAAGAATGCAATAAAACTAAAGCCGTCCGTCTTTTTACTCAAATACACTCAAATATACCCAAATATTCTTAAATAAACAAAAAAAAAAAAAAAAAAAAAAAAAAAACAAAGGTCAGAGACACAAATATTGCATTAATATATTAATTTTTAATGTTTTATTATCTAAATTATTGTTTCTGATTCATTAAATTAATGCTTTTAACAAAAAGGGGGTGGGGGTGGGCAAACGATTGAAGAATGTTTCTATTCAAATTTCTGTTTAAATATTTGTCTAAAAAAATGTATTAGTCAAACTCTACATACTCTATTTATAGTTCAAATTCTTTAGATTCCTACCATTAATTGAAGAACTCTATAATTTAATAAAAGATGTTTTGCTTTGAGAAGACCGCCGTAATACGTGCAAACAGTAGTCCGGTTTTCAAAACTACTCTCTAATCATGTGCACTGCAGTTCATTTCAGTCACAATTTTCCAGTTATTTGTATTAAACTTAATACTGGATCAAGTTGAAAACTTTTGATGTGACATTTCTTTAACTGACATCTATCATTCATTCTAATATTTGAAATGTACAGTATATGGTTTACTT
>MJUU01032194.1:144592-156626 GCA_002080025.1 Modiolus philippinarum | reverse complement strand
GGAGGTGCACATCTACATTATGTCACAAAGACTGTGTTAAAGTTTCATGAAAATCTATTCAGCAGTTCAGGAGGAGTAGCGGATAAGAGATCGGTACCCCCTTGTAATGTAATAGCAAAGTCCATGTTTTGCAATGGGAATCCCCAAAAATCAATTAAATCAAATTCTGAAATAGGAGGTGCACATCTACATTTATTCACAAAGACTGTGTTAAAGTTTCATGAAAATCCATTCAGCGGTTCAGCAGGAGTAGCGGATAAGAGATGGTTACCCTCAGGTGTAACGGACGGACGGAAAGACGGACGGAAGAACGGACAGACACCCCATCACTATATACCCCCACTTTTCAAGCGGGGGGTATAATAATGACAACAGAAAAACCAGGCCAATATATCCTGATCAGTGTATCAGGTCCTCCCAAGAACAAAAGCCTCTCTAAATAATAGAAAGGGGCTAGATCCCTTTATCATGTTTATTTAATACAAAAGTCAAAAATACAATGCTACATGAACATGTCAGCAAACAATACCAAAGCAGTGCCACAGATGATAGAAAATTGATACTAAAAATCTGAAAACATGGCAATTAATGGAGGCAACACAAAAATATTGCCATAGTAGTGTGAACCCCACAAAAAAACAACAGAGGTATCATGAAGTGGTCTGGGAGGATAACCAATCTTTACACTAGTACTGGTGCTGCTCTCAGAAAAAATTTATCATATGAAACATTGAAACAAGTAAAATTCAGAATTGTTTAATTGAATACATTCATGACATTGTTTATAACAGATTTGTACAACCATATATATTCTAAACACTAAACTTAATCATCAGTACTGTAGTCACTATTTCCAAATACTTAACTGGAAATTAGTCCATCAAAACTTTAAAATTGGGTTAGGCAAGCCCTGGTTCATGTGAAAATACAGGCTTTTGGACGTGTGGAAAGCAAATTTTTTAATGATTTATTCAGAAAATTGTATTCATGCCATGATCTTCACAACCAAACAAAAGTAAAAAACAGGGAAATTATATTGCTGTACATTACGCTCATATTATTTTCCAGAAAAGTTCTAGAACAGAGAGATAAAGTTTACCAAGAGGTAGCAGAATATTTACAACTAAAGACTGTCATAGAGACCATCCAGGTACACACCATTGTATCAGGTTTAACCCAGGAAAGTGTACTGAATACACACTCCCAGTAATGTTTGACTTTGTCATACATTTATTGCAAAATCTTAACACTGATCAGAATTAAACACTAGAAAGTCAAACTAAGAACTAGAAAAATTAAGCTGACAGTTAAATTTTTGCCATGCTAATTTCTGTGGTTTAAATACTGAAACAGTGTATTCAAAGTCACTTATATTCGAAAGGCACATCGATAGTAAAATAGCAAATTGACGATAAATATATGTTATATTAGTACAAAACTGCACAATATTGAAAAATGGAGAAAATATTGTAAAAGGGGAGGGACCATAGGTCCCAATACAGGGTCCTGTCCTCAAACACCTGTGCTTTCAACTTGCGCAAAAGAACAATTATGGTTTTCTTGGAACAAAGTCATTACAATTATCAATACAATTGAAATTATGACATTAGCTATTATATTGAAATCTGAGAGATATCTATAGAATCCTTTACAAACAAATGACATGCATACAGATATGAAAAGTCATGTATTTCAGGTAATGCAACTACACTTGTGTAGCTTATATACCAGGGGACCTGAAAGATGTTTTATAATATTAAATTATTTGTTTTTATAGCAAACAGATTATACTAAAGAAGAATTGAAGACTAAAGTAGATTTAGGTTGTAACTTTTATGTACAGGCCAAAGTGTAAGTATTTATGAAGATTGCTAGAATTGTGAGCTTCCTAACTTGGCCAATTTTTATTCCTTTGTGAAGCATATAGAGAGGTGAAATTAATTTTAAGATATTCTTATCTTTATAAATTTAAAAAATTGCAGATAAGAAATAACTGAAAACTAAAATATTGATAGGTTATGAACCGTGTTTCTGAAATACCGTAAATCTGGAAATTTTGGATGTAGTTTTATTTTGTCGCATTTGGCACCCACATTCAAAGCGCCAAAATTAAACACACCAAAATTTATAATGCTCCAAATTATTAACTCCAATTCCATAACGGTATCAGTAAGTATTTTAAGTACAATTTGGTAGTAATCAGTACACAAAATGTGTGTGTGTATCTTACTGAAATTGAAATAAATAAAAAAGTTAGTTGTCCAAATTTTACCGGAGGCAGATTCCTACCTGCCGTTGGGTGTGGGGTTTCCTCACCGTTCATTGAAGATCTTATGGTGGCTTTGAGTTGTTATTACTTGCCTTTGGGTCGTTGTCTCTTTGACACATTCCCAGTTTCCCTTTTTATATGCCCGTCGAAAGACGGACGTATTATGGTATACCCTCCGTCCGTTAACTTTTTTGTTTCTGGAGATTTTTTCTGTAACCACTTTACATATTGATTTCATATGTAGTATATGAGTATATCTAGGTGAGATACAGACCAAGTTCGAATTTGGTTACGGTCTGTTGATTTTGCACGGAGATATGGCCCTTGGACTTAGTGAAATTTAGAAAAATGTAGGTTTCTGGAGATTTTTTCTTTAACCGCTTGACATATTGATTGGATATTTGGGATATGAGTATATCTAGGTGAGATACAGATCAAATTTGAATTTGGTTCCGGTCAGTTGATTTTGTACAGAGTTATGGCCTTTTGACTTAGTGAAATTTTGAAAAATATAGGTTTCCGGATATTTTTTTCTGTAACCGCTTGAATATTGATTTCATATTTGGTATATGAGTATATCTAGGTGAGATACAGATCAAGTTTTAATTTGCTTCCGGTCGGTTGATTTTGTACAGAGTTATGGCCCTTGGAGTTAGTGAAATTTAGAAAAATGTAGGTTTCAGGAGTCCTGTAACCGCTTGAAATATTGATTTGATATTTGGGATATGAGTATATCTAGGTGAGATACAGATCTAGTTCGAATTTGGTTTTGGCCGGTTGATTTTGTACAGAGTTATGGCCATTTGACTTGGTGAAATTTTAAAAAATATAGTTTTCTGTAACAGCTTGACATTTTGATTTGATATTTGGTACATGAGTGTATATAGTTGAGATACGGATCAAGTTTTAGTCTAGTCTTGATTGGTTGATTCTGTATGGAGTTACGGCCCTTGGAGGTAGTAAATTTTTGAAAAAACATCAATTTCTCTTTACAATGTGTGACTATGTGGATTTGATATATAGTATATGATTGTATGTTTATGAATTACTGATAAATTTTAAATTTGGTTCCTGTTAAATGATTTTTGTGGACAGTTATGGACCTTGGACTTAATATTTTTTGAAAATTCTTTTTTTTTTTGCACCTTTCTATGCATTGACTTTACATATTAATTTGATATTTGTTAAATGGTTACACCTTGGTAAGGCACATATTCTGTTTGATTTTTTTCAATCAAAAATTTGTTGTGGTCCAACAATGCCATAAATTTCAAGTTGACAGTTGACTGGCGTATCATGCGCTCTTGGCGCAGCAGTTTATTTCTACAATTTTTCCCATTTCATGAGTTACTGAAAACATGTAATAAGAAGAAATATACAAAATATTTTACAAGAATAAACCGAAATAATGTGAAAATCTGATAAAAGATTTCCCAACAGTACCTTATTACATACTAGAGGGAACTAATTGTTGCAAAAGGAAAATTTTAACAATTCTTTGACAATGATTCTCTATGGCTGATTTTTGTCCTGGATTTTCAACTATACATTCCAGATAAGTAGTATTTCACAAAACTTGTCTATAATTCCAGAATTTATAGTGATTTTGCAGAAGTCTTAAGTCTTTCAATATATGCATGCACAATGTATATAATATGATTCAAAATATTATGTTTATATGTCTGTTTTAGTCCAGATACATCAAGAATATGTGTGAACATTGGTTTTGGGTTCTATGTAGAGTTTACACATGATGAAGCCATAAAGTTTATAAAGAAGAAAACAGACATGCTGAATGAGAAAGCTGAAGCTTTAACTAAAGATGCTGTTACTGTCAAAGCTCATATCAAAATTATGCTTGAGGTAAATAAAAAATACTGGTACATACCTGTATAGATCAATTATGTGAAGTAAAAGTTTACTTTACCTACCACATAAACACATAATGTAGGGCACCAAAAGGTGGAGCATGATATGACCTCAGCACATTGATCAGGGGTATAAATGAACAAATGTTGACATCGAATAACTATGGATATAGTAAAGATGTCACCTTAAATCTGTTGGCAAACTCCAGTAACATAACGCCATTAGTGTACTGAATAATAGTGAATCATATTCCAAGAAAAAAAAATTAAGTTCAGTTTTTGGTGTTACCCCCTCTTGTTTTGAGAATTACTATAAGAAACCTGCATTAAACAAAATGAGAAAAAGCTATTATTTTTCCATTGATCAATCAAGGTCTATAAATAAACATATAATCTTCTTCCTAAAACAAAATTAAAACTTGATCTGTAGCTCATGTAGATATATAGAAAATACCAAATATTTAAACAATGTTGAGGCATTGCAAAGAAAGGTGCTGAAACTAACATTTTTCAAATATTTACCAAGTCCAAGGACCAGAACTCTGAACTAAACCATTAGACCCAAACCAAAATTCAAACTTGATGTGTTACCCATCTAGATACAACTAAATACCAAGTTTCAAATCAGTATACTGGTATTACAAATCATAAGTGAGAAAAACTGTTATTTTTCAAATACAGTCCAACTTCGATGGCTCCGATGAAAACAGTTCCAGCTATTGAGGTTAAACTATATTTAAACTTGTACAAAGGGACCAGAAAAAGGGTTCGAGACGTTCATGGTGTTCAAGTTATTGCAGTTCGAGCCATCGAAGTTTGACTGTATCAATATATATATTCATGGACCTTGAATTCACAACAGAAAATGTCTATTTTATCAAAATCAAAAGGCAGTTTGCATTTATGATAAGAAACCTTATGTAAACGCAAAGTGTGGACAAGTTGCAGATGAACAGACAGACAACAGTAAACCCTAGGAAGACCTGTCTTTGACTGGCATAAAAAAAAATGATAAATTCATCCTTTTTATCAATATTTGGAGTGGAGACAATTTCTTTAACAGCCCCACCATGAAATGGTGGCAACCCCTAGTAATCAGCCTGTCCGTCTGTCTGTCAGTGTTTTCTATGTCGTACAATAACTGAAGATTGCCTTCACCGAGATTTATGATTTTTTACTCAAAGTTTAACTTGGCAAAAGGAAGCTCCCTTCATTTTTAGGAAAATCAGAAAATGATTTTTGTGGAAAAACTTTGTTTTTATATGAAAAAGTGGGTATTTTGAGAATTAGCTCTATCTTGTACGATGACTTCAGATTGCCCTCAGGGATTTTATTGATTTTGATACTCAAAGCAGCACTTGACCAAAGGATACTTCCTTTCATTTTTGAGGAAAATCGGAAAATGATTTTGGGGATAAACTTCGTTTTTATATGAAAAAGTGCATATTTTGAGAATAAGCTCTATGTAGTACAATACATTTAGATTGTCTCCAGGGATTTATATGATTTTGATACACAAGGTTGGTCTTAACCAAAGGAAGCTCCCTTTTGTTTTTGAGGAAAATTTGAAAACAATATTTTGGGAAAAACTTAGTTTTTATATGAAAAACAGCTTATTTTGAGAATAAGCTCTATGTTGTATGATAACTTGAAATGACCTTCACAGATTTTCATAAGTTTTATGCACAGTATTGAAAAGAAGGTCTCTAATGATTTTGAGGAGAATCATTAAACATTTTTGGGGGAAAAAACTCAGTTTATATATGGAAAAATTCATTTTTTGAGAATTAGCTCTAGTTGTTATCATCTGTTGGTTCTATTTAACCACTACAAAGGTTATGAAACAGCTCTGTCAACATGCATGAACAGTGGAGCCTATCTATTGCAAAGCACTTTAGGACCATAAAAATGTGTCGAATAATTCTGGATTTTGGAATACTAAGGTTTAAAAGCAGTGAAAAGCTGTTTTTGGGACCAATAAATTATGTTGTATATGAACAGGATGTTGGAATACCCCAGTGTCAGATTAGAGAGATTTCACTGTACATGTATCTGTTATGTTACCCAAGATCCATTTTTAGCTCACCTGGCCTAAAAGGCCATGTGAGCTATTGCCATCACTTGGCGTCCGTCGTCGTCCAACCGTCCGTCCGTCCGTCCATCCGTCCGTCGTAAACTTTTTCAAAAATCTTCTCCTCTGAAACCGCTATGCCAATTTGAACCAAACTTGGTCTGAATCATCACCATCTAGATTCAAAATTGTGTTCAATTAGTCCGAGGACCAAACAACATGACTGCCATTACTAAAAATAGCACATAGGGATAAATTGCTGTTTTTGGCAAATAATTCAAAAACCATTACAGATATCAAAAATCTCACATGTGGTAAAAGTAATCAGCATGACAAGATCTACCTGCCCTGTAATTTTGAAGAAAATCCAAAAACCGGTCTTAGAGTTATTGCCCTTTTCCCATGAAAATTCAAAATTTTGATATTCTTTATTTTTTATCGCAAAAACTATAACAGATAGAGGTCAACTTTAAATTGCAAAAATGTTCAGCATATCAAGATCTACCCATCTTGAAATTTTGAAGAAAATCTTACTACCCATATAGGAGTTTTTGCCCTTTATTGGTCAAATTTAAGAAATTTGATACTTTTTGTAATCAATTTAAAAAATCTTCTCCTCAGAAGCCACTGGGCCAATTGTTACCAAACTTGACCTGAATCATCACCAGGGTAAACAGTTTCAAAATTGTGTTCGATTAGTCTAAAAAACCAAGCAACATGGCTGCTGTTACTAAAAATAGAACAAAGGGGGTAAATTGCATTTTTTGCAAATAACTCGAAAACCGTTACAGATATCAAAAATCTGATGAGAGTGAAAATATTCAGCATGTTAAGATCTACCCGCCCTGCAATTTTAAAGAAATTCCGAAATCTTGTGTTGGAGTTATTGCCCTTTTTCCATAAAATTTTCTAAATTTTAATTTATATTTTTCTTTATTTTAAAACATGTAACAGATAGAGGTCAAGTGTAAATTGCAAAAAGGTTCAGCATATCAAGATCTACCCACCTGAAATTTTGAAGAAAATCGAAAAATCTTTGTAGGAGTTGTGGCCCATTTTCATGGAATTTTCAAATTTTCATATTTTGTTGTCTTTTATATCCATAACTAGAGAAGATGAAGGTTTAGTGTAAATTGATTAAAATGTTTGCCATATGCTATGGCAATGTGTAAACTGGTGTTTAAAATTGTTCATTGACCACCATTTTCAAAATGGTCACCAAAAAAGGCGGGAAAATTCAACATTGTCCGATTTCAATGAAATTTGGTTTCCAAGTGGATATTGATGTTGCAACTTCAAAACAGGTACTGAAAATTGTTCGTTGACTGCCATTTTCAAAATGGCCGCCAAAAAAGGCGGGAAAATTCAACATTGTCTAATTTCAATGGAATTTTGTTTCCAAATAGGTTTTGATGTCACAAATTAAAACCAATGTTAAAAATTGTTCGTTGACCGCCATTTTCAAAATGGCTTCCACAAAAGGCGGGAAAATTCAATATTGTCCGATTTCAATGAAATTTGGTTTCCAAGTGGATATTGATGTTGGGACTTCAAAACGGATGCTGAAAATTGTTTGTTGACCACCATTTTCAAAATGGCTGCCAAAAAAGGCGGGACAATTTTACATTGTCAAATTTCAATGGAATTTGGTTTCCAAATGGGTATTGATGTCACAAATTCAAACCAAAGTTAAAAATTGTTTGTTCATTGCCATTTCAAAATGGCCACCAAAAAGGCGGGAAAATTCAACATTTTCCTATTTCAAATTTGGTTTCCAGATAAATATTGATGTATAAACTTCAAAAATATGGTTTTAAAAATTGTTGTTAACTGCCATTTACAAAATTATGTCTCAACTTCAAAACTGGTGTTGAAAGTGGTCATAAGCAAGTACATTTTTGTCAAAAAATGGGCAACAAAGAAATATAGTAAAACAAGATCAGACTTTAAATACAGTTTAAGATATTGGTGGTGTTTGAGCTAACAAAGTTTGAGAGACTTAACTTGAACTGTATAACTTAAAATGTTAGCTTCATTGTGGCAACTGAAAGCCAGGTGAGCGATACAGGCTTCTGGGAGCCTCTAGTTTTACCACTTTATAGCCAACCTTCAAAGAAATACCAGTGAGTACAATATTTCTTGTTCATAGTATAACTGGAAGTGATTGGTTAAAGATATTATACTTGCATCAGACAAGACACAGAATGTTTCATAGCAAATTTTTCAAAACATAATGGACTGATTCAGAAATGCAATGGTATTATCAGATCGTCATTGTTCTGAACGTCCTTGATTGGTCAAAACGTATTTTACAAGGAGGCTGAGCTTGTGCAATGTCATTTACGAGTACAGAAGTTGAATTTCTGAATAGGTCTATTTTGAAATTAAAAATGGCAGGGATTAGAATGTAAGAATAAAGGACACAAAAACACTTGTACATTTTTATTACAGGGTTTAAGAGAATTACAACAGCTACCAAGAGAACTGGACAAGAAACCATACAGAGATGTTCTGTCTTGACAAGAAAGCAAAGATCTGAAGGAAATGTAAAATGAAATTGACAAGAGTCACAAACTTAGTACCAGAGAACTCAGTCTTTAAATCTTTGTATTTTATTTACAAGGAAAGCTGCACCACATTACGCACAGAAACATTTACAATTATGTTGTATTGTATCAGTTATGAAGAATAAATCAAAAATTTAAAGTTTACTTTTGACCATTCAATTGTCATGATTGTAACAGAAATATCACTCATTCTTCATAAGTTTTACTAGTATGTTGGAGTTTAAGAGATTCCATCCAGTCTAATTGTTTTAAAACTATTTTTCCATTCTGTGTTGTTGCTTTGACTATTCCATCATCACCTCCTCGTGGAGAACCTGCAATATACAAATTGAGTTTTTCAAATCAAGAGGTGCATGTATATGTTCAGTGCTCCCTTGTTATACCACCCCTCTTTAACGGCGGTCCCTCAACTTATCGCCAACCATTTTTCAAGGTACATTTTTCAAAAAATTGCTTAGTTTCTATGTAATTTATTCTCTCGATATTTCACCACCCTCACTTATTCTAAAATTTTCTCTGGTCCCAAAGGTGGCAATATAACGAGAGTGCACTGTAATTCGTTCAGTTTGCTCTTTGAATTTTGTATTTAGCGACTTTCAGTTCTGTGACTATTTTCTGTTTGCGAATTACCTTCATCCAAATTATAAACAAGTATGGACATACTCAAATGTTGTCAAAAATAGTGAAAGGTTATCTCTGGTACATATACTTCCCAAGAATGAAATTGAAATCTGCCACACTTGTATATTTTTTGACATATTTGCAGTCAAACATGGTTGTAGATAGCCTTTTGTGTTCTTTTAAGCTATTTGGAAATCAAACTACTTGAGGGACACCAAGAACCTATGTTTTGGTCTTGTCCTTGACAAAAAGCCACAGAGGTGATACATAGGGATAGTGAGTGTTTCTGGCGTCTGCAGCAACAATTGGAAACTATTGAGGTTTAACAAGCTTATGTTAGTTGTAGGTCCATAAAACTTGATGTGCAATAGCATTAGTATGGGTACAACTAAAACCTCTTCTTAGTAAATAGCCCAACCCTTGAGTCATGTATGAACGATCACTAAGTTTTCTTGCAAGCAGTTACCACAAAATATACCAGTAGCCCTGGCCATTTGATATTGAACATGCAATTGCATCTTGAGAACATACCTTTTGCTGAAGGCCTCAAGATAACTTCTAGACGAAGAACACAATAGTGAATAAAAGGGTTTGTTCTATTGCTTGGTTTTGCCATGTGTTTGGAGGGACTTTGTCTCATGTGTATTTACTCCATATCCCTTCATTTACATGGAGGTAATGGCTCCTGAGACATGGATGAAGGATAACCTGAAGTTTTTTTTTGCAAGCAGTTAGTACAGCCATTGCCAGTAGTTCTAGTCACTTCATATTTCACATGCGGTTGTTTCTTGAGAACATAAGTATCTATTCCATGCCCCGATTGTGATCATTGCCCCTAACTCATGCATGAACGGCAGGTTTAATTTTTCTGCAAGCAGTTAGTACAACCTGGACCAGTGGTCCTTGCCACTTGATATTTGATGTGTAGTTGCATCTTGAGGAGTATCTACTATTTTCATGCCCAGATGGTGGACTTGGACCCTCAGTCATGCATGAATGATCACATCAAGTTTTTGGCACACAATTTAAACTTAAGATTTTATTTTAATGGCTGCTGCTGTAGATCATTGTGCAGATTCAAAATAAAATGCAAGGGACAGGCAAAAAATATCCAGTGTTCACAGTTTATGTTGTAGTTGTATAGACATTCAACATCCAAATGGCATTTAGTTTAGTTAGGTTCAGGATGTGCTATAAAATGCATTTTAACAAAATAAAACACAAAAATTGTCAAAACCTGTCAAATTACATCCAAGTGGTAAGTTCAGTGGCTGAATCATTTATCTAAAGGAATGAAAATGCATTTGAATACGGGACTTTCTAGATAGGAACTCTCGTGTAATTGAAGGTGGAAATGATCACCTCGGATACCAGTAAGAAGGAATACTGGATTTCTTAACCTATTGAAATAAATATATACCACAAAAAAAACAGACTATTTATGAAATTGAAGTGCATTTATAATTTTTCCTATATGACAAATTTTTTACAAAATTTTAATTGGCGAAAAAAAAAATAACCTGAAGCGCTACAAATCAATTAAATATAAATCACCCTTAGCTCAACAGTGTTCATTAATTAGTGATTCCATCTAAATGTATTGATGTATTGATTTTTTATGCCCCCGCGACGATAAGTAGGGGGGGCATATTGTTTTACCCCTGTCCGTCCGTCCGTCCGAGAGGGGTACATATTCTGTTCGTGCAACTCATCCTACAGTTTTTATGCAAGAAAGTTTTTATTTTGGAGATCATTTGTATATATATTGAAGATGTGCATGTGATAAGGATTTTGATTTTGGTGCATTTTTCTCAGAAATACACATTGTTGAACTTAGTCATTTTTAGTGATTTTTCATAGAGGGTACATAGTTTGTCCGCGCAACTCCTCCTACAGTTTTAATGCTAGGAAGTTTTTATTTTGCAGATCATTTGTACCTATATTGAAGATGTGCATGTGGTAAGGATTTTGATTTTGGTTAATTTTGGTCAAAAATATGCATTTGTTGAACTTAGTCATTTTTATACGACTGCAAAAAATTTTTTTAGGTCGTATATTGGTATGATACTGGCGGCGTCGTCGGCGTCTGTAGACTCTTCGTTTCCGTGCGATAACTTCAGTTCTAGTTGATCAATCCTTATGAAATTTTAACATAATGTTGCTTGTCACTAAAGGAAGGTTGGGATTGGTTTTGGGTATTGTGGCCCCGCCCGTTTTTTAAAAAGGGCCAAATTAGGTGTTTTCATATATTGGGCTGTAGAATATTTATTATTTATCGGATTTTGATGGGGTTTCTTTCAGTGTGATCCTTAGGAAATTTGGAATCGGGAGTATGTCAACGGATTTTATGTCACATGTACCGTTAATGAGATAAATGGGTCCCAAATGGGGGAAATCTCAAAAATCTATTTTTTTCATTTCTTGTCCGATTTTGATGCAGTTTTTTTCATTAGATTCCTTATGAAAAATTAATATGGCGCTCAACTTTTATATTTTTGGTAACTTGTTTCCTTTCCGAGCTATGAGGGGCCGAACGGGGCCAAAATTGCAAATTTGCTGATTACCTGAAATTTTTATTTTTCATCGGATTTCGATGGGATTTTTTTCTTTGAATTCCTCTTGATATAAGCTTTCAGTA
>MJUU01032194.1:128200-144573 GCA_002080025.1 Modiolus philippinarum | reverse complement strand
TATGTCAACGGATTTTGCGTAGCTCTTACCGTTTCCGAGCTACAAGGGGTCAAAGGGGCCAAAATTGCAAATTTTTGAAATATGTGAAATCTTTATTTTCCATCGGATTTCGATGGGATTTTTTTCTTTGAATTCCTCTTGATATAAGCTTTCAGTGCTATGTCAACGGATTTTGCGTTGCTCTTACCGTTTCCGAGCTACAAGGGGCCAAAGGGGCCAAAATTGCAAATTTTCGAAATATGTGAAATCTTTATTTTTCATCGGATTTCAATAGGATGTTTTTTCTTTGGATTCCTCTTGATGTAAGCTTTCAGCAGTATGGCAGCGGATTTTGCGTTGCTCTTACCGTTTTCGAGCTACAAGGGGTCAAAGGGGCCAAAACTGCAACTGATTCAAGCTCTTTATTGTGTCCATTTAATTACTGTATCAAGCTCTTTACTGTGTCTTCATTCATTTGAATTGCACTCATGTTCAAATTTCAGTATTCGACATGCTGCGGTCGTATTATGCTGCGCTCGGCGTAGCCCTTTATTTAGTGATTTAGTAATAGAGGGTACATAGTTTGTCCGCGCAACTCCTCCTACAGTTTTAATGCTAGGAAGTTTTTATTTTGCAGATCTTTTTAACCTATATTGAAGATGTGCATGTGGTAAGGATTTTCATTTTGGTTGATTTTTGGTAAAATTATACATTGTTGAACTTAGTCATTTTTTTGGTGATTTAGTAATAGAGGGTACATAAGTTTGTCCACGCAACTCCTCCTACAGTTTTTATGCTAGGAAGTTTTTATTTTGTAGATAATTTGTACTTATATTGAAGATGTGCTTGTGGGAAGGATTTTGATTTTGATGCATTTTTGGAAAAAATACACATTGTTGAACTTAGTCATTTATTGGGTGAATTATTAATAGAGGGTGCACAGATTGTCTGCACAACTCCTCCTACAGTTTTGATGCTAGGAAGCTTTTATTTTGCAGTTCATTTGTATCTACTGGTATATTGAAGATGTGCATGTGGTATTTATTTTGCTTTCATTTTCTTCTAAATATACATTGTTCAACTTTTTGAATTTTTTTGGTGATTTAGTAATAGAGGATACATAGTTTATCTGTGCAACCATGTGACTAGCGGGGGCATCATATGTGTCTTACAGACACAAATATTACAAAAAAATCCCGATTTGATTCAACCTTTGCGTGGGGGCATGTCATCCTCTAGTTTTACGTATAAAAATAGATCTGTTTTCAGGATGAACAGGATTCAAAAGTCCCGTATTGATTTTGTTATGATAATGAATTTAACAAATGACCTGTTAAAACAGCTCTGGAGAAGATTTGATGCAATCACAAATTGGTATGCTGAAGAAAATACACTCACTGGCAAGTGACCATACCTCTTTTAATCAAAATTTTCTTGGACTAAGCTTTCCATACAAATAACCTGATGAATTTCAATTAAATCTTATACAACAAATAATAATAATATACAGATGTGCAAGACAAAATTTGATATATTCAGTTTAGATATTTTCCACTATATGCATGCTTCTTTTAATCAGATTTGGTCTAAAAGGAGAAACAATCTCCATAACATGGTATCAAATAGAAATGATTTTTTTTCCAAATTTTCTTCTCCATCGTGTAAAATAACCAAATAGAAAAAAAAATATTGATAACCAATATCTAAAGAGATAGAAATATTTCTAGAGGGCCTTACATACATTATTCCTGGTTTAATTTGTATAGGTGAATGCAGGAGTTAATCAAATGTAATAGGGAAGACGCAAAGAGGTGACGATAGTTCCAACAGACCTTTGGGTGTGCTGAGCTAAAAATATCAAAACAAAAGAGGATTTCAAAAGTATTATTATTTTTGTTGCTGTGAATAGGATATTTAAGTGATACAATAACATTTTGGATAGAAACACCACTATTGCCACTAACACCTTTGTCACCCTGAAAATAGCTTTTACAGCTAAAAAAGAAACCACAACAAAAAATATAAGTTTTGTTAACATGGGAAGAGATGAATTTAATTTTGTAAATGAGGAAAACATATGCTGAGAGAGAAAAATCTGTATGAAGCCAATTTCCGTGAATCTGACCAACAAGATGCTAAACTACCTTGATTATTTAACTATGAAATACATTACTTACTTTGGAGTCTTTCTCTTGTTGTACTACTTTCTAAGTTTACATCATTAAGAACTAAATTTTCATCACAAATGACTTTGTCACCCTCAACATCTAAGGATACAGCTCCCTGTGTTAGTTTAATGGTAATATCCCCTGTAAGATTCAAAATGTTGATAAATTATTCAGTGTCAATGATTGGTCAAAATCTACCCTGAATATTAAAAGATTCTCAAAGTTTTAAAATAGAATGGTGCAATACATGTTACCCCCCCCCCCCATAATTATAGCAAAATTTTCAAATGGCACAACTCCAAAACTGCCCGCACCTCATAAATCTGAATGCTGCTTGGACTTAGTTTAGAGATATGCAAAATCAGAATTTCAAAAAATTTAGAAAAATTTCAAAGTTTAAAGGGACATAACTCCAAAAACTTATACTTTTGAACCTTTAATTGAATTTTGCCCTGACTTTTGTCGAAGTCCAAGCAGCATTCAGATTTATGAGGTGCGGGCAGTTTTGGAGTTGTGCCATTTGAAAATTTTGCTATAATTATGGGGGGGGGGGGTAACATGTATTGCACCATTCTATTTTAAAACTTTGAGAATCTTTTTTTTTGTCTCGCCCGCGACAAAAGGTGCGGAAAGTGAGACATAGGCGTGCAAAGTATGACGACAGCGACGGCATTAACTTTTACTAAATACAGGATATCTTGAAAACCATTTGATGTAGGAACATCATATTTGGTCCAGTGGTAGTACTAATCGAGTGCTACCTGACGGATAATAACATCATGTGACCTTGACCTCAATTTCACAGTCTAGTGGCCACGTTAAGTTTTTCTGCTTAAGTCGATTTCTCAATAACTAGAAGTGGTAGGTTGATAATATTTGGTATGTAGGTTGGTCTTGGGTAGTCCATGTCAATCTGGCAGTTGACTTTTGTCCTTGACTTCAATTTCACAGTCTAGTGGTTAATGTTAATTTTTTCTGCTTAAGTCCATTTCTCAATAACTAGAAGTGGTAGTTTGATAATATTTAGTATGTAAGTTGGTCTTGGGTAATACATGTCAATCTGGCAGGTGACTTTTGTCCTTGACCTCAATTTCACGATCTAGTGGCCACGTTAAGTTTTCTGCTTAAGTCCATTTTTAAATTACTAGAAGTGGTAGATTGATAATATTTGGTATGTACATTGGTCTTGGGTAGTACATGTCAGTCTGGCAGGTAACTTTTGTCCTTGACCTCGATTTCACAGTCTATTGAGTATGTTCACTTTTCTGATTAGTTCACTTACATTTCACATCAATTTAGAGGCCAGCAATGACGGGCGAGACATCTTTTAGGGTCATCACTTGTGTAGTCAACAACTTACCTAGTCTAAAGACAATGCAATTTTGCTCAGACAATGCATTGGTCCAAAAAGTTTTCAAGTAGCGTGACTCTACAACCATTTGGACCTCTGCCTGATTTGAGCATTAATTGTACTAAGTTTGAAGACAGTGTGTTACTTTGTTTAAAGTAATCAGTTGGAAACCCACATATTCAGAAAATCTTAAAGTTTCCTGCAGGAGCATATCTCCAGCACCAATTTTACCACTGGATCCCAAATCAGTCATGGCCTGTGTTTTGTGGTAATAAACTTACATGCCAAGTTTGCAGACAGTATGTTATTTTGTTTTCAAGTTACAAGTCAGAAACCTCATAAGTCACAAACATTGTTTCAATGAGCATAATTCTAGCACCACTTTGACCTCTGGACCCCATATCAAACTTTGCGTGTGTTTTGTGCTGAACAACTTACATACCAAGTTTGAAGACAGTATGTTATTCATTCGTGAGATATCAGTTGGAAACCTTTTGGGAGGTAGAAAGACAAGAGAGACGTACAACTGAAGATATCGAATAATACCTCACCACAATGTGTGACATGGTATAAAAATTGAAATTTTAATAGAGTACACTTTTGAGTGACATTAGGCTGTTATAAATAAATCATATGTTAAACATCACCCGCCCTCGTAGGTTTTTGAAAATTCTTGAGAATAAAAAGAAACAAGCAAAAATTTTGTAATGTCAAAAAATTTTGGGGTTGAGGTTGCGATCTGTCACTAATTGAGCATCCTGGTATGTAACTGATGAAAGACTTGCAAGAGAGGGTGGAATAAAATGTCAGCCAAGAATTAAGAATTCAAAATAAAAATGTAAAATCTGTTCTAGAGCATATTTATGCATTAAAATTTGTAAAAAGATAATTGCAAATGTTATGTTTGAAATTTTTGTTTGTTTTATTTCTCGCTCGCTCCCTCGTAGCTTTCGAGATGTAAGGTTGACGTTAAACACAGAATAAGGATGGCCTTATTGAAACTAATAATATTTCAACTTGAAAAACAAATCTGAACCTGCTGAAAAAGAGCAAGCAAAAATATTGGCAGAAAATTCATGCTCTGTATGACCATTTCAACAACTTAATATGTCTCTCAGTTCTGACTAAATCAGTACATTTGGAAAACAAGAAATCAAAATATGTGTAATGCTAATAATTTAACACATTAGGCCTATTAAAAATCTAACTAGATGTTGTCGGAAACGACAGCTATCCCCGCACTCCCTGTTTGACACAGAAAACAGTTGTTTTACACCCTTGGCATATTTTTTCAACTTTATTTTAAATCTACCTATTTTCAGTCATTATTGTTACTAAAAGAATTCTAGGATATATGGTTGCTAAGTAGAATTCCAAAAAATAAGTGGTCTTTGAGACTTTCAGGAAATTTACCAAAATTGGAACCGCCTTTCAGAATCTTAGTTATCAGAATTTTGTTTTTGACCAAACACTTGTCAGAATATAAGATAATATGCCAAAATTAAAAAAAAAAGTGTCTTTGACATTTTCAGGAAATTTACCAAAGTTGGAACCGGAACCAAAATTCCAAAAGCTTACTGCAAATCTATAGACTATATGCAACAATTCTGCATAAAGATTTGATCCCTAAATCCAAAAATGTAGGAGGAGTTTGCGTCACATGCCACATGTGTCTAATCCACATCTTTGGGTCTTTGTTAAAATTGACATCATGGGGCCTCTTGTTTGCACCAAGACCAATATCAAAAATCCGAAAGCTTATTGCGCATCTACAGACTATATGCAACAATTCTATAACAAAATTAAATCCCTAAATCCATAAATGTAGGAGGAGTTTGTGTCACATGCCACATGTGTAAAAATTAACATCATGGGGCCTCTTTTTTGCACCAAGACCAATATCGAAAATCCGAAAGCTTATTGCGCATCTGCACACTATATGCAACAATTCTACAACAAAATTAAATCCCTAAATCAAAAATGTAGGAGGAGTTTGAGTCACAAGAAAAGTGTGACGGACGGACGGACGGACGGACAGACGGACGGACGGAGGGTATAAAATTATCCCCGAACTTTCTTCGAAAGTGCGGGGATAATGACACTTTTATTAAAATGACAATAATACCATTGTAAGTATACGGAAAAAGTGTCAATTACACCTAGAGTTCAAATGCACTTTGACATTTAACAGTAACCTAAGGATATCACTGACAATTCATAATGAAGCATGACTTATGCATCACTGACATTTTACCATGTTCCAAGGACCTCTGTACTGCCATTTTACCTTGACCAGAGGACTTTTGTATCACTGACATTTTACAATGACCAAAGGACTTTTGATTCACTGACATTTTACTATGACCAAAGGACTTTTGTATTACTGATATTTTACCATGACCAAAGCCCTTGTAACACTAACATTTTTCCATGACCAAAGGACGTTTGTATCACTGACATTTTACCATGTTCCAAGGACTTCTTTACTGACATTTTACCATGACTAAAGGACTTTTGTATCACTGACATTTTACCATGACCAAAGGACTTTTGTATCACAGACATTTTACCATGACCAAAGGATTTTTGTATCACTGACATTTTACCATTACCAAAGAACTTTTGTATCATTGACATTATATCATGACCAAAGTACTCTTGTATTACTGGCATTTTACCATGACAAAAGGACTTGTATCACTGACATTTTATCATGACCAAAGGACTTTTGTATCATTGACATTTTATCATGACCAAAGGACTTTAGTATGACTGACATTTTACCATGACCAAAGGACTTTTGTATCACTGATATTTTACCATGTTCCAAGGACTTCTTTACTGACATTTTACCATGATTAAAGGACTTTTGAATTTCTGACATTTTACCATGACAAAAGGACTTGTATCACAGAAATTTTACCATGACTAAAGGTCTTTTGTACTTTTGTATCACTGACATTTTACCATGACCAAAGGACTTCTGTATCACTGACATTTTACCATAACTAAAGGACTTTTGTATCACTGACATTTTATCATGACCAAAGGACTTTTGTATAACTGGGATTTTACCATGACAAAAGGATTTTTGAAAGGACTTTTGTATCACTGACATTTTACCATGAAAAAGGACTTCTGTATCACTGACATTTTACCATGATCAAAGGACTTTTGTATCTGTCTAACTGACATTTTATCATGACCGAAGGACTTTTGTATCAATGTCATTTTATCATGACCAAAGGACTTTTGTATTACTGACATTTTACCATGACCAAAGGACTTTTGCATCACAGAAATTTTACCACAACTAAAGGACTTTTGTATCACTGACATTTTACCATGACCAAAGAACTTTTGTATCATTGACATTATATCATGACCAAAGGACTCTTGTATTACTTGCATTTTACCATGACAAAAGGACTTTTGTATCACTGACATTTTATCATGACCAAAGCATTTTTGTATCATTGACATTTTATCATGACCAAAGGACTTTAGTATGACTGACATTTTACCATGACCAAAGGACTTTTGTATCACTAACATTTTTCCTTGACCAAAGGGCATTTGTATCACTGATATTTTACCATGTTCCAAGGACTTCTTTACTGACATTTTACCATGATTAAAGGACTTTTGTATTTCTGACATTTTACCATGACAAAAGGACTTGTATCACAGAAATTTTAGCATGACTAAAGGTCTTTTGTACTTTTGTATCACTGACATTTTACCATGACCAAAGGACTTCTGTATCACTGACATTTTACCATAACTAAAGGACTTTTGTATCACTGACATTTTATCATGACCAAAGGACTTTTGTATCACCGACATTTTATCATGACCAAAGGACTTTTGTATTACTGGGATTTTACCATGACAAAAGGATTTTTGAAAGGACTTTTGTATCACTGACATTTTACCATGAAAAAGGACGTCTGTATCACTGACATTTTACCATGATCAAAGGACTTTTGTATCTGTCTAACTGACATTTTATCATGACCGAAGGACTTTTGTATCAATGTCATTTTATCATGACCAAAGGACTTTTGTATTACTGACATTTTAACATGACCAAAGGACTTTTGCATCACAGAAATTTTACCACAACTAAAGGACTTTTGTATCACTGACATTTTACCATGACCAAATAACTACTGTATCACTGACATTTTTCCATGACCAAAGGACTTTTGTTTCACTGACATTTTATCATGAACAAAGGACTTTTGTATTACTGACATTTTACCATGACCAAAGGCCATTTGTATCACTAACATTTTACCATGACCAAAGGACATTTGTATCACTGATATTTTACCATGACTTAAGGACTTCTGTATCACTGACATTTTTCCATAACCAAGGGACTTTTGTATCGCCAACATATTACCATAATCTAATGACTTCTGTCTCTTTGATATTTTACAATGTCTCCATGAGGTCTGTATTATTGACATTTTACCATGACTTATGACTTCTGCATCACTGACATTTTACCATGACCCCATGACTTATGTATCCCTGACATTTTACCATACCTAAGGACCCCATATCATTGACATTTTACTGTGACCAAAAGGAATTTCTGTATCCATGATATTTACCCATGACCTAAGGAGCTCCTGTATCCATGCTTTTTACCACAACCCTTAACTTCTGAATAAAAGACACTTTACCATAACCCCATGACTTCTGACCATGACACAAGGTCTTCTGTAGCACTGATATTTAACCATGACCCCAAGAACTTAAGAAGCATTTATATTTTACCATGATCCCAGAACTTATGTAGCATTGACATTTAAAGAGCTTTATAATCTAGCATTTACAATTTACCATGCTACAAGGACTCAAGTGTGTACTGTAAACCAACTTATTTTCGCGGCTACTTTATTTCATGTTTTGTCCCTCCTGGTGAAGTTCGCGGAGATTAATTTTCGCAATTTTCTATTTCTGTTAATGCTTTATATAAGGATATGAACTATTCGCGACGATTTATTTTTTGCGATATTTTCACGCACATGAAAGTCGCAAAAATATATCGCTCGCAAAAATAATTTGGTCTACAGTATCTTGTACATTTTAGCATGACCCAAGATTTTTTTCGCAGTGACATTTAACCTTGATCCAAGGACTTCTTTTTCACTGAATAAAATATGTGCTACATAATAGCTCTCATGAGAAAAAGTCAAAATATAGAGTTAGATGTTCAATTGAGGTGTTAAAAAGGGGTAATATAAAATCTTAAAAAGTGCAACAATAACTGAAGTTAAAATTAAAAAGAATGCATGCTTAAAATGTGGGACCAAATTTTTGGACGTAGAAAGTCATGCATAATATTGCACTAGTTTAAAATATTTAACCTTGATCCAAGGATTTATGTATCATAAACATTTCATAAAATTCAGCACATATAAATCATTTGCAATTCACTGATCTCAGGAGTTCTGAATCATGAAAATTTTACAATGTCCCAACGACTTGTGAATACTGAAAATTTTACAATGACCTCAAGGGTAATAAATTTCTGACATTTCATCAATGCCCCTTTCATGTCCACGGATATAAATCAGTTTGAGTTGGTTGCAAAAAGCTTTTATAACTACAAAGGGGAGAAAAATCCTGGGAAAATTTTTTTTGAAAAATTCAGATCATGAATTTCAACAATTTGTTCGTGTTTTTAGCTCACCTGACTATGCCAGGGTGAGCTTTTGCCATCACTTGGCGTCCATCGTCCGTCCGTCGTCTGTCCGTCCATCGTAAACTTTTCTTTAAAAATCTTCTCCTCTGAAATCACTGGGCCAATTTAATCCAAACTTGGCCTGGGTAATCACCAGGGTATGTAGTTTAAAAAAAGAGTTCGGTTAGTCCGAGGGCCAAACAACATGGCCGCTGTTACTAAAAATAGAACATAGGGGTAAATTGCTGTTTTTGGTTAAAAAACTCGAAAACCGTTGCAGATATCAAAAATCTGACTTGTGGTAAAATTGTTCAGAATATCGAGATCTATCTGCTCTGCAATTTTGAAGAAAATCGGAAAACCCATCTTAGAGTTATAGCCCTTTTTCCGTAAATTTTTCAAAATTTATGCATTTTTTATTTCAAAAACTGCAACAGATAGAGGTGAAGTGTATATTGGAATAATGTTCAGCATATCAAGATCTACATACTCTGAAATTTTGAAGAAAATCCAAAGGCCTGTGTAGGAGTTATTGATTGATTTTCACCAATTTTTTTTTTCAACGCCTTATGGTTTATTGGTTATTTCCCTTTAAATTCTGTGTTCAAATCTTCTTTGGTTAACTTTTCTCTTTTAAGCTTTAGAGAAATTCCCTTTTATAGCTTTGTTAAAACAATTACTTTTATTTATAATTAAGAGCAAAAACAGTGTTTTTGCACAAATTTTTACAATTTTTTGCAAAAATACTTTCTTTATCTTTACCTTATTATATGTTACAATTATTTTTCTATATAAGATATTTTGTCTTACAGGGAATTATTTGATTGGCCACTGTACTGTATGCTTTGCTGACATGAAAATTAGCAAGCAGTTCCTTGGCCTCACAGCCTGCATATTTTCTGTTGTTAAGTAAGTAAAGCCCTTAATGATCAAGTGATGATATTAACCTTGAGAACCACAAATGGATTTGATTACTACATGGCATGTATGATGCTATGAGCTGCTGACTAAGTACTGTGACTTTGGTGCCTAAATATCATCCAACATGGCCATCTGCGGGGAACTTAATTTATTACTGGACTGTATAGAAAGAGCACATAAAGAATTTTTTATCTGAAACAACTTTGCTAGTTAGAATAAAACTTAATCACAATGCATCTTAGATGGTCCCCTTCATAACAGATGTCCCTCAAGTCTGCACCTTATGCAAATTGGCTACCAATGGGAAACAAAGTTTAATATTGGAAATGGAAAACAAAGTTTAATATTGGAGTACATTCAAAGATCTTCTTCTTTAAAACATTTTGACCAATTGGAAATAAACTTTGGCACAACACTTAATTTTCTTTAAAATTGTGTCCTGCAGATCCATCCCTTATCCAAGATGGCAGGCAATAGGGAAAATAGTTTGATCATATAACATAAATGTTTGTTTACATAGTTTGAAAATGAGACCATTTAACATAGAAGTTTATTTGAATTTATGTATTGACCATGGACCAGGTGAGCAATACAGGCTCTTGAGAGCCTCTTGTTTATCTTCAACCAAGAATCTGGCATCCAGTTAATTTTCACAATAAAAATCCCACATTCCTGCCACTGAAAAAATGCCATTCTGATTTAATTTTCATTGCTATCCAGATTTCTTACAGCTTAAAGCAATCCTGATCATGAGGCTCCAAAAATAGTGTTCCCAATAAATAATCATATCACACTTTTAAATGGCCTCTGTATTCCCATCATATAACATGCTATTACCCTTTTCTGCCTTTATGTTGACATTTTCTGGCCTTGATATAAATATATCTATTGTTCCATTTTTAACTTGAGATTCTAAGCTGCCATCAAGGGAATCTGAAATATATTTGATATGATAAGATTTTCAGTATTTTTTGTGTCCAAGAAAATTATAAGACTTGTCCCATCTATTTTCCTTTTACAATTAAACAATAAAAGTACAACCAACATTTTAAAACATTTTATACAACCATGGCATTGCCTTTTGATAAAATTATTTCAGTATTCCAGCTAGAATAGGGAAAGGGCACAAATTGTGGAAAATAGAGCACTTGTCTCAAAAAGATACAACCTTTTGAAATTTTGAATACATGTTTCTTTTTGGCTTTTCTCTACTCTTTGTGCATTGCATTGCAGTGTAAACGAGTTAAATTTAGAACTACAATTGTCTCCTTGGACTTATTAAGATGAGAACTTTTAATACGACTGCAAAAATTTTGCATGATGGTATGGTGTAGGCACTGTTCTGTATATATATTGAATTTCTTTGGTTATCGGTTACAGGTGATTATAAAATTTGAGTTAATGTTCCTAGACACAAAGTTTCTTTATGTTTATTTTATGAAATCTAGGGTTATTGGCTCAAACAGATTCAGAATTATAGGCTTTCTTTGTGTTTGACATTAGCTTTTAGCAGTTATGAACAGATTTTAACATAGTTCTTTATCTCAGGTATATTGACCAAAGGGGCCAGGACCTCCTTCACACAAAGTATGCTCACTCTGATTCTTCTTGACTTAAACTTTTGGCAGATTTTCATATCAAATCCTCATATCTTGCACTGTGAGAAATTATTGGGGTATATTGGCCTCTGTCAACACTTTGATGTTAAACTAAAGACCAAATTTTCTAAAATGCTTCTTGGTTTATATCATTTGAAATAAGAAATTATTATTTGGTGTGAAGTTTTTGGAAAGTAATAGAAAAAAAGAAGGCCAATTTTAGGTCTATTGGATAACAACATTATTTCTGCCAACACACTGATGCTTAACTTTTCTTTAAAAATTTCTTTGTGTAAATCAGTGGGAAATATTTCATATTTGGTAGATTAGTTATATTGTGCAAGTTCTCCATTAGGTTCTATCTGTAGACAACTTTTGCTTTCAAATCCTTTGATGCTTAGTTAGGCCAAGACAAGTTATTTCTCTGTTTGGTGTCAGAGCGCATATTGAATATGTGTAATTTTTTAACAAAACAAACAAGAGATATTTTTCTTTGTTTGCAATTAAAATGGTAATTTAATGATGTAATTTAATGATTGATAGAGGAGACAACAAGTATTTATTCCTGTTAGAGAACTGTTTAAAAGGACTGACATAATCTGAAATGGGGAAAAGTGAGCAATATTGATAAAAATATGTTTTGTTATTTGTTTGTTTGCCTCATACCCTCCTTCATTTCAAATATTAAATTGACGCCAACCATTGAATTAAATTGGTTTGGTCTTATAACTCAAATTTTTGACAAACATTTCTTGGTTTTTGTCAGTGATATTGATTTCATATTTGGTAAAATCTAGGAAATAATGGGTTGTATTGTATAAGTTTCAAAGTTTACAGTAATTTTTTGTCAACACTTAACTATATGTACAACTGTTAAAGGTGCCGCAAATATACAATGTTGCACTTTGTGAAGCTTTTTATTCACCTGCAGTGTCAGCAGAACAGAGGGTTCTATTGCATCCCTCTATTTCTAGCTGGAACATTGGAACTGAATCAATCAAAATCATGTATTTCATTACTCAGGTGGGCAAGGATGGATATATATTTATTTATATATCACAATAAGTATATCAGTTATACAAATCACCTTGAACTCTGACCTACTGACACAAATCAGTAAGTGTTGTCCCTGACCCAAAAACTGTCATCTGATCACTTGGAATCCAATAAAGTGTGCTAAAGTTATAGAAACCAATAATAATTATAAGTTCATATCATTTATTTCTGTAATTACAAGTGATCTTGAAATTTGACTGTCCGACTTCTAAATTTGTACCTTTCTAATACCCAAAATCTTCATCAGTATAATTTTCACTGAAATCAAAAATGTTTTTAAAAGTTATGCTACAGAAACAAATTTTCAGCTCAAATATCCTATTTTCTATTTTTCATTTATGAAAGTTTCATTGGTATCCACAAAGGTTTCACAAAGGCATTTTGAAGTTTTGCTCTGAAAACCAATTTTCAACTGAAATGATTCTGTTACTAAGTTCATGTTACCTTGACCTTAGACATACTGATCCAAAAGTCTATAGTTCCTTCACTCTTTATCTATATATAAGTGATATTTTTATGCCCCCAGATCGATGATCGGGGGGCATGTTGTTTTTGTCCTGTCTGTCTGTGTGTCCAAAACTTTAACCTTGGCTAAAACTTTTGAACTATATAGGGTAGACTTTTCATACTTGGCAGGTGTATAGGTCTAGTAAAGAGGAACATAAATATGCAAAAAAATAGGTCAGGTCAAAGGTCAAGGTCACAGAGGTTAAAAAGGGGTGAAATTGGTTGTTTTCACATATTTGACTGTAGAATCCTTATTATTTATCCTATTGAGATGGGGTTTGTTTCATGTTACTACTGATATAATTGCGCAACTGTAATATGTCAACAGATTTGAGGTAGCATTTACCGTTTTTGAGAAACAAGAGGCCCAAAGGGGACAAACGAAAATAATAAATTTTTTATTTTTTTGTCGGATCTTGATGCAGTATTTTTCTGTAGGTTTCTTATAGCATGTTTAAACAGATTCTTTTAACAATTAAAACCATTTCAATAAACAAGAGGACCAAAGGGGCTTCATCTGTTTCAGAATAAAGGGGTTGAATTGGGTGTTTTTATGGTAATAAACAACATTTGATCTATGTAAGATAGACTTTTAATAGTTGGCAACTGTATAGGTCTTGTCAATATGAACATAAATATGCAAACAAAATTAGGTCATAGGTCAAGGTCACAGAGGTCAAAAAGGGGTAAAATTGGGTATTTTCATATATTTTACTGTACAATCTGGGGGCATATGTAGTGTTTCACAAACACATCTTGTTATCCTTAAAAGAATCCTTAAGTTATGCTCTAGAACCAATTTTAATCTCAAAATTTCCATTTCTGTTAGCACCCATTTTTCCTTATCTCTGAATAATAGTTCATTTATGTAAGTTTTGTTGAAATCCACTAAGATTTCCCATGTTTTTTTCATTTTTATTTTTATTATTTTTTATTTTATTTTTATTTATTTTTTTTAAATAAAAAGAAACTGGATATCTGAAATATCAACCATAAAAAAATCAATCCCTGTATTGTGGATAAATTTATTAAAAGATAAAGAATCTATAAATACGAAAGTGAATATAAATAGAAATATATTAAGGTCAAACCAAACACTTAGTGAACTGAATATTGATAATAAAGAAGTTTACAGGACGTTACTCAAACATAAAACATCCGAAAATATAGGCGTCACCAAATGGCAAAATTGATAATTTTCATATCATTTCACTCCTCAAATTTGTCCATAGCCTTTTTATACCCCCCGCAAACAAAGTTTGGGGGGGTATATAGGAATCACCCTGTCTGTCTGTCTGTCCGTCTGTCCACACTTCTCGTAAGCGCAACTCCTCTTAAACCACTTGAAGGATTTTGATGAAACTTAATACAAAGGAAGGTCACTATATGGAGATGTGCATGAATGAATATAATTATTGTCCGAAACCAGGAAGGGGAGATAATTCGACTTTGACTTTTCATTGATTCCCTATTTATCGGTTATATGTCGTAAGCGCAACTCCTCTTAAACCACTTGAAGGATTTTGATGAAACTTTACACAAAGAAAGGACACTATATGGAGATGTGCATGAAGGAATATAATTTTTGTCCAAAACCAGGAAGGGGAGATAATTGGACTTTGACGTTTCATTGATTCCCCATGTATGGGTTACCTCGTAAGCGCAACTCCTCTTAAACCACTCGAAGGAATTTAATGAAACTTAATACAAAGTAAGAACACTATATGGAAATGTGCATGAAGGAATATAATGATTGTCCGAAACCAAGAAGGGGAGATACGGTAATTCGACTTTGACTTTTCGTTGATTCCCTCTGTATGGGTTACCTCGTAAGCGCAACTCCTCTTAAACCACTGGAAGGATTTTGATGAAACTTTACACAAAGGAAGGACACTATATGGAGATGTGCACGAAGGAATATAATTATTGTCTGAAACCAGGAAGGGGAGATAATTTGATTTTGAGTTTTCATTGATTCCCTATGTATGGGTTACCTCGTACACACAACTCCTCTTAATCCACTTGTAGGATTTTGATGAAACTTTAGACAAAGGAAGAACACTATATGTAGATGTGTAAAATGTCAAATAGGCTGAAAAAAAAGTGAATTTTATATTTGTCTGATTTAGACAGAGTGTTTTCATTGGAACCCTTCTGAAAAGTTCTTTCTTGTGTCCATACTTGTATTGTGTCCACACTTGTACTGTGTCCACACCTGTATTGTGTCCACACCAACTTAATTTTGCTTTTACTATATCGATTCAGGGTTCAATGAGCTGGGGTATATTTGGCTGCCATTCGGCGACAGCTCTTGTTTTAAATAAATTGAAAGTCTTTAGATGGAAACTTCTTTAGTCACATTTTGCCAACAACTGAAAATCTATACAAGTTGAAGATAAAATCTTCACCAAATTGTTCATGCTGTGGGTGTATTGACACATATCAACATTTTTATATTGAATGCTTCGCATTAAAACATTTTTGGGAAAATATAAATACTAAGCTTTCAGGTATAAATTTCAATAAACAAGTTACTTTAAGAGATATTGTTATTGGATATAAAATTAATCAGAAAGAGTATTGGAATTCAAACGTTATTTTTACGATTATCGGTTTCACAATCTATAAATACTTTTACCTTTCAAAGCAAAGAGAAAAATCAGCCAATATCTATATCGTGTTTTCAAATTTGAAAGAAACATACGTAGAAGTAATAAACTTACAAAATAAACACAATATATTAACAAAATTTGTAAATCAATTATAGTTATGTGAAAGGTCATTGAGTGTACACTATGACTTTTCTTATTATTATACACTATATTTGTACTATTATTACTTCTTGATTATAATTTATTATTGAAAAGAATGCATAATCTTTGGACTTACCAATTTGAAATTTACATTATCCTAAAATAAATAACACAATCCTTATAACCACGTGTACTGTTGCACGATTTTTCTTAATTCAACGGACAGTTTTCATGTCATTTAAACCACGTGTTTATTCTCATAGCAAAGTTTGTAAAATGCTTTGTTTTTTTCTGATTAAGGTTTAAGAATATATATATATATATATATATATATATATATAA
>MJUU01032194.1:108281-126562 GCA_002080025.1 Modiolus philippinarum | reverse complement strand
TGATTCCAGTGGGATTCGAACCCCCTCTGTCAAGGTACTAAGGGTTGAGAGTCTGCTGCGCTAACCACTACACCACCAAATCCATGTTCAAATTTCGGTTAATTAATATACTTAACTCTCATATTACGTGTCAAAATAAATTTGCAGCTCACTCTATTTTAAATCCCTTTGGTCTCCCACAGAGATGGCGTGGGCAGTGTAATCTGTTTGTAATATCTGTGCATTCCAAGAACAGCCAAATCCCTCGGTGGGAAGGCAATCTCGATATTCATTTCTCTAATTCTAACCCAGTTGGGTTCCTACGATAGACCGTTATATTTTAATTTTTAGGCCCTGCATTAGCGTAAATATTTGCAAATCCCGGGAGATGAACAAGTTTCCACGTTGACTGAATTTATAGACAGTTTATATATATATATATATATATATATATATATATATATATATTTGTTAAATAAAAGAAAGTTCATGAAATTCAGGTAAAACTAGAGAATGTGTCTGTAAGACACGGATGCCCCACCGACAAATTTATGACACTAGATAACCTAAGTCAATCAGGCATAAAAATTAGTTCCCAAATTAATAAGGTCACTGAATCATCAGGAATAACCAACCATTACAGATGATTGTCCAATAAACTTTTGTTGAATAATGGAAACTAGCAGAAATACCATACCTAAGTCTCTTAAACATTAAAATATTGGTCAGGTTATAAAATTATCCATGAATTATGTAGTATTCACCAATTTAACATCTAGCTGATTAAAATGGGCCTAATGCAAAAATTTAACATAGTCATTCAAGCATAAAATGGAGGTCAAAGTCAACAAATTGTCCAACAATTGGGTAATTCTCACAAAGATGAGTAATTTCATGAAACATCCTAATATGTTAATTGAAAGTTGTTGAGAAAAGTATTTAAAACACAAAATTTACCAAAAGTCACTCGAGCATAAAATGTAGGTCAACGACACTTAATTGGCCTTGATTTGGATAGTACTCATCAAGTTCATTTATTTTGATGCAACAACATTGGGATAGCATGTTAAGTTGATGACAAATGGACTCAAATGCAAAATTTAACAAAAGTCACTCAAGCGTAAAATATAGGTCAAAGCCACCTAATTATCAATGTTTTGGGTAGTACTCATCAAGGCAATTAATTTGATGAAACATCATATTGGTATAATGCATAGTTGTTGAGAAATGAACTTTAATGCAAAATTTAACAAGTCACTCAAGCGTAAAACATAGGTCAAAGCTACCTAACTATCATTGTTTTTGGTAGTACTCATCAAGGTAATTTATTTGATAAAATATCACATTTGTACAATGCATAGTTGTTGAGAAATGGACTTTAACGCAAAATTTAACTAAAGTCACTCAGCATCAAATATAGGTCAATGCCACCTAACTGTCAATGTTTTGGGTAGTACTCATCAAGGCAATCAATTTGATAAAACATCATATTGGTATTAATGTGCAGTTGTTGAGAAAAATACAAAATTTAACAAAAGTCACTCAAGCATAAAATATAGGTCAAAGCCACTTAATTCTTGATGATTTGGGTAGTACTCATCAAGGTGATTAATTTGATGTAACATCCTTGTGGTATGATGTGTAGTTGATGAGAAATGGACCTAACACAAAATTTAACAAAACAAGCATAAAATGTAGGTCATGGATCCCTAATTGTTGGTGAATCTGGTAGTACTAATCAAGGTGCATATACTGATGTAATAGTATTAAAATATTACAAGAGGTTACCAAAATATGGACCTAAATGCAAAACTTAACATCGGGACGGACGTACGTACAGACGGACAAGGGTAAATCTATATGCCCCTAATTCCACTACGTGGCGGGGTATAAAAATACTTTCTTTATTTAAAATTATTTTTATAGCCCTCAAAATATTGGACAATACATATACTAACCCCTTTCCCTTTCACAGCCATATCTAAATTACCCTGCACAACTTTTTTACAAATAATGTCTCCATCTTTGCTCTGGACTGTTATAAATTCACCCTGAAAATAATTAAATATTGTTTACAGTTTTGTGTAAATACTCAATTTTTTTATCCCTTTGACATGCTTGTTAGAAGCATTGACATGTGTAAATAAATAAAAATTGACAACAAAATTCCAAACCAATTACCAGTAGTAAGGAAAATCCAATACTACAATTCCCAGAGCACACAACTCAACGGTAGTATATGGATCAAACAAAACAACATGTATATTCAATATGAAGACTAGTGTTGTACATGAATTAGTTAAAACTTTGTTTTTGTGTTTTATTTGCTTTTCAGACCTAACAGTTGATTACATCACTTATTTTTGCTATTTCTTTATGTACATTTTATTGCACAGTATAAATCACACATTTTTATAGCCATATAAATAGTAAACATTATTTCTTATTGTAGTATAGTTTCATTTTAAAGATGAGATTTGTAAAGTGAAGTCCATATTTAATTTTTTTTTATTTACTTCTATTTTACTAGATATTTTGTAAGATTATTTCTAATTTAGTAGATGTTTTGTACTGTTTAATACTCCATACATGTCTTCCTGTTTTATATAGCTGACTTGATCCATTCTGTACTACTTTGAAATGCTTATACTCCATATCTTCTGTATAATGTTTATAATATTACTCCATATTGCCATATTCTGTAATGCTTCCTGCTTATCTAATTACTTCATAATTTTATTACATATCTTGGTACTCTGTAATGTCTACATTGTACTCCATATTTTCTTTAATTTTTCAATATATTTACTTTATATTGCCTATTTTGCAATGTTTAATCTACATTAAATTATTTTGACTATTTTCAATGGCTATTTTGCAATGTAAATTTGCTTATTTTGCAATGCATGTTTACTGTACATTTACCTATTTTGCAATGTTGACTGAGGCTAGACTGTGATTGTGCATTTGAGTATTTTGCAAGGCATGCTTACATTTGCCTGTTTTGAAATGTTGACTCTACTAATACATTGTACTTTTACCTTTTTTCCAATGCATATTTTGCAGTGCTAACTTTACATTTGCCTATTTTGCTGTTCACCCCAAAATGTGTTTGCAATAAAACCATAAGAACTACTTTCCATGGTGAAGTTGTGGTAATTATTGGTAATTGGTTATCACTATCATTACCTGCTGAATGTGATGACAAGAAACACATGCGAGAAACTTTAAACTTTAAACAAGGTATACCTTGATCTTTGAACAGATGTGAAATATCTTAATCCAAAATTATTGAAAATTCAATTGATTAACTTCAACTTTGAAATACATGTATCTTTCATATGTACAAGTATATACTGGTCTTACCTTTATATTCTGTAAAGTACATGTAGAATTGGCTGTGGATACATTTATTTCTACCAGTATATACTGGTCTTACCTTTATATTCTGTAAAGTACATGTAGAATTTGCTGTGGATACATTTATTTGTACCAGTATATACTGGTCTTACCTTTATATTCTGTAAAGTACATGTAGAATTGGCTGTGGATACATTTATTTGTACCAGTATATACTGGTCTTACCTTTATATTCTGTAAAGTACATGTAGAATTGGCTGTGAATACATTTATTTTCACCAGTATATACTGGTCTTACCTTTATATTCTGTAAAGTACATGTAGAATTGGCTGTGGATACATTTATTTTGTTAGTTTCCATATTTTGAACCGATGTAAATGTCCCACTGCATTCCACATCTAAATCTGTAAAAGTATAAATCATCATTGAATATTACTGTAGTTCACAATTTACTAATTCAATATTCATCTAAAACATAACAGACTGAAGTCCACTTATCTTTGGTCAACATGTTGCAGTTGATTAATCATGTTAATGGTTTGCCAGCTTACCCAGTTATTTTTCAATATTGATATATATTTAAGATTGTTGTTCATGTTACTATATTATTTTATCGGCAATATGTACATTTTTCTCCTTGATCTTAACGACTGATATTGTCAGTATCTCTGACAAGAAAATATCAGACAATGACGTCACGAATATGACATCATGAATCTTATGACATTGCCGATAAAAACAATAATGGTAGTTTTGAAGGTCTCGACAGAAAATATCATTAGTATCACAGCTCGTCCTATCGGACTTGCCTCGATACGGCGATATTTTCTGTCTCGACCTTCAAACTACTATTATTCTATATTTTTTTTATTTTTTTTTTGTGTGAAAAGAGATACTTGATATAGTATTTGAGATATAAATACTTGTATATATGATTTATCTCTTATATATTATAATATTCATTTAAAAGGTATCACATATGATTATAACAAAATATTCAACATGTTCAATTATTTTTTTCAAGTCTTATACATGTTATAAGTATTTATGTAAGACATGCCATTCGGGTATCTTAAATATTAATACAAAAAGTACCTAAGGCCCTATCAATTTAATTTGTAGATTCTCATTCACATGTAACAAAAAATCTGGGGTGGTTGGGAGGCTTTATTTTATATTTTTTACTGATTTTCACTAAAATTTGATAGGAATATAAAGAAAATTTCTGAATTATTGAAAATAAAATAAAAATTGAGCTTATGAAAAATGGGGAGGGTGGGGATGAGAATCTATTAATTAATTTGATGTGGCCTTATAAATCAAACAAGATATCCTATTTGTCCAGTGCGGATCCAGACTTTCTGCTAAGGGGGACCCATAATTCCTCAAAAAGGAGGGCCCAGAACCAAATTTTCCGAAAAACCCCTAGGAATTTTAAATATTTTCCAACCTAAGGGGGGGGCTAGGCCTAGCCCCCCCCCCTATCTGCCATTGTTGTCAAAATACAATGTAGTATATTAAGAATTAAAAAACTTTTCATATGACGAGACAAACTGATGTACATGCATGACATGTAAGGTGGCTGTACTATTTTTTACTCTGATTTGATCAGTTTCATTAGGAGACAAAGAGAGTTTTAGGGGATGGTATTAATTTTTTTATTGGTGTACAAAATGTTTATGCTCCAGAATTATTGGTATATTCATTCATTAATTTAAATTCAATTTACCGGTAATCATGTTAATTAAAAAATTTTGTATATTTTTGTGGGTTGCAAGATTGTTTTAAAAACATATATATCATTACTCATATTTCAATGTCTGGGAGATAAGGTTTCATGCTTCTGCACCTGCAAGCATTTCATCTCATTTTTCAACAATTTTGTCTTTTGCCCTTAATCAGTACGTATTATGGCAGGAAAGAAAAGTAGTCATGCGATCCTTCTTCTAATTCTTTGAACAAGAGTTAAACTCTATTTTTAAAGAGAGTACTCAGTACTTCTAAATACTCATATGTTTCCCCTTTAACTCACCAAAATTAAGTGGTAGTTGCACAGTACATACAGCAGGAAATGTTGCCATGGTGTTATATTTTGCACATACACTAATGTGTTCTGTATCACTCGTGTCAATTTCAAAACTGTACAATTTTGTGAGGGCAGCAAGAGAAGAACTGTTATACTGGTTTGATTCATAGACTTGATTGTCTGGTGAGTAACTTAGCTTCACAAATAATTTTCCCATATCAGGAAATTGTTGGGGGTCTAGAGATTCAACGTTCAAACTAAATGGGACTGAAATGTGAACTTTTCCGAATCGTTCTACGCCAAAAAACCACGATTCTAGCAGTCCTGGTTGTGTTGATTCTAGCTTTCCATGGTGTTGTCCTTCGATTGTTTCGGAACTTGAGCAATAACATTTTGGCTCTGATGTTCTATAGTTTTGTGTTCTACGGAACATTTTTAACATATTTCGTGAGAGTAGCAGTGATTTCGTCATTTTAAATGTTATATTTTAGCTACAAAACAGCTAAATCGACTAAGTCGTTTATGAAACAGCGACCGGAAATAAATTGGGGATGAAAAATAATACCGGTTGACGGAAAATCCTAGCGGAATTCCGCGTTGGTTACTCAGCCGCTGATTATGATTGATTATTTACAAATGTCAGTGATAAGAGACTTTTTCTCAATATATAATTATTATAAGACCGTAATCTCAATCCAAATGTATCACAATAAGCTTATAAAAACTCTTAATCTTCAATATGGAAAAGGTTGGCAAAACCAAGGACGTATATTTAAATATACATCCTTGGCAAAACGTAATAATTGAGACATGTCCTTGGTAACAGATTTCTGAATATATAATTTTATGATAATTTAAGTCAATTTACATCATTGGCACCCCTGTCAGTGATGCAAAGTTTTGTCTGCTGTCCGTCCGCAGGCCGGGTACATGATCGGGATCTCTTCTGTTAATGTGTTTGGGTATTCCGCAAGTCAGTTCTATAAACGACTATTTGGTGTTTTCCGTTCTATGAATTTTTTTTGTGTTAACTGTCTAAATAAAAAGCACTGTTTGCTGTAATTACAAAAATGACTTTTTAGTTACCTTTTCTTTGTATGGTATAAAAAGGGTACCGTTTTCCACACATTTTTTTACAGATTAAAGAATCGATTTTATAAAATATAAAATTTTATAAAATTATGAGAAAAGAATACTATTTCTTTGATATAAACAGGTGTGAAAGCAAGATTGAAGTATCAAGCTAAATTTTACTAGTTTAAAACAGGAATTTGCAGGTGTGTTGAAATTAAAGCAATGCTGAAAATAGTATATAAAGGGAGGATTTTACACCACAACCACTATTCAAGGACAAATCCTCAACATCACCCCTGGCAAATATTTTTTGTACAATGACCTTTCCCAAAATTGAGAAGATGACTTCAGTGGCGAAGATGCATGCCAAGAAAATGTACCTGTAGGAACATACCCATTTAGCCATCACATGTGTCAAAATTCACATCATGGGGCATCTTGTTTGCATCAACGCCAATATAAAAATCCGAAAGCTTATTGCGCATCTGTAGCCTATGTGCAATATTTCTATAACAAAATTAAAATTCTAATTCCAAAAACGTAGGAATAGTTCGCGTCACATCGTTTCAGACAGACAGACAGACAGACGGACGGACAGTCTTATGCAAAAACTATACCCGAACTTTCTTTAAAAAATGAGGGGATAATAATTTAAAACTACATAAAAAGTGATTAAAAATCCTTATTTCAGTACTGTCCCTGACTAACGTACGGTGTCTTGATATACTTTTTTTCTTGGTGACTCATCAGGAGGATAGGGACAAGAACATATTTGCAGGCTCGGGAACCTATTAGGATGGGTGGTGAATGAAAGGATGTGGAGTAAATGCACACGAGACAAAGTCTCTACAAATACATGGTAAAAAAACAAGCAAAGGAACAACGCTTTTATTGTTGTTCTTCTCCCACATCCCTCAGGATAGACCTAATGCTTTCACTAGTCAACAACACATTGCTCACGGAACAAATACATAGAGCAATACTTTATCTAAACGAGTTTTTGTCTTCAAGACATGCTAATATCTCTGGTTGGTTTTCTGCTGTGAGCTCTTCATCCATGCATGACTAGCATCTACATCTACTTCAATTTATTCATTTAAGCATCCCGAGTAGGGAGAATGTTCTTGATCAGGCCAGAACCATCGTAATAATGCTGACCTCGCTTCAAATAGAGCCCATCAACCCGAATAGTACAATATTGGTATGTGATAGAAACCGTTGTCCGTAGGTTTAACTGTAAAAACGCACCCACACCACTTAATTGGTCGGCGCTCAGTTCCAGATCAGTACCATCATCGTCTTTCTGTAGTGCTCATGGTGATGAAAAACCATTTGCGACCATTGTGGAAGGAGCTTACGGAGTTGCTGGGTTCATGGATGTTGTGTATGTACATCTTCAGACCATCTCATTTAGTTTTGTCTCCACTCAGTCACAGGGAAGAATTGTAACGGGCCAGAGCTCGCCCCCCCCCCCCCCCCCCCGCTTTGGGTCCGTAATTTTCAGAAATCCGCTGTAACAATGAAGTGCCCATTTATATGCTGTAGTGTAGAACATTGCTACTAGTATTTGCTTTGATTCCTCGAGGTCATCATATAAGTTCTGGAGATAATTGGATTTAGCCAGATGCCGTAGTCAACGATTTGGTGGGTGGCAAACAATAGTTGCATATGAATCTGGACCACTTCTGTATTGCAGTTGCTCTGTTATCGTCAGAACACAACACTTATTTTCCGTCTGTCAGACTCGAACTAAAGGATCCTATCGGAGACCACTATCGCAATGCTTCGGTGGAAGCAGGCACCTTGCCCTAGAATTCTGTTGTATCTGAATGTTCATGGTCGATTCTTAAACCGATCAGACTGGTGACACACAAATCAATTGCTGCTTGCTTGAACATTCGACTCTGGAATGGGTGATGCTGACAATGTAGCCCATAATGGAGTAAGTTCAGTGCTGATGGTCACATGTATATTTCGCAACTGACAGTGGTCAAACGTTTTGGCGTTGTGCGTATGATCTTTGCTACAGATAATTCATCGAGGTCTCACGCGTCCACCTGTGGCAGCCAGGTGGCAGTTAAACTGTATAGGATAGGAGACGGCTATGGAATCGTACTGCCTCATTCGAAACCCATTGTCGGTTATGTGCTTAATATTGCTAACTCTTGAACAATCGTAGTTTTCTTCCATTTGAGCGTTTGTCGTGCGTGGGAAAAGAACCAAGTCACCTCGCTCAAGATTAATTTTGCAAAATTATTGACAATGGTTGTTCTCAGATCCGCCTTGACATCTGAAACGCGCATCAGGGATCGAGATCTTGTAATCGGTGGGAAATCCAAAGATGCGTATAAGCTGAATAGCAAAGAACTACCGCTTTTGTGGGTGTGGTTTATCCCGCATGTCATGCTACGAATTCAGTGATATCTTCATTAGCATCAGACTTCGAATCGTCGAATCTTCGAGTCAGTGGAATTTTGAGATGTTTTTGTGGGAATTGAGCATGGTAGTGGCAAAGTCGTTCATATGCTGGGTCGT
Organism: Modiolus philippinarum; assembly: GCA_002080025.1. NCBI lineage: Eukaryota > Metazoa > Mollusca > Bivalvia > Mytilida > Modiolidae > Modiolus > Modiolus philippinarum. The sequence goes on along the minus strand of MJUU01032194.1, from coordinate 117,587 downwards.
CTGGCGAAAGAGTCTGTAAATGAAGCTACGACAGAGGAACATGACACCAATGTGACCAAGCTTCATCAAATCTGCGTCAACGTGGGAGGTTTATCGTTCTTTTGAAGTTTTCCTTCGAGCAATAGGAAGCTATCGCCGGGATGAAGGAACTCATCTTTGGTTTCGTTGTTGGTGCGGATTAAGGTACCGGCATTGTTGAGCCCGGTGCAGGCTTTGCATTTGTATTCGATGATCTGATATTCCTTCTAGTCTTTTGTCGAAGACCAATCTTTCGGTGATGATAAACATTTTAGACATTTTGTATTTATTAATAGGGCTTCGCAAAGTCGTTAAGTGTGAGAATGCTACGGCTTGAAATGCTATAGTTCATCGGGGCTTGATGTCTGGCTTTCTTTCGCATTGCTTTTGGATTTTACTAAGGGTCTTTAAGCGTCCTGATATTTTGTACACCATATTGTCCACTGCTTTGGAGGTACCTTCTGAGCTGCGTTTTTACTCCTAACGATTACGTTGTGGAAGAGGTAAACACCCGACCAAGCAATTTGGCCGCAACAGCAAACATTTTACAATCCATCATATACTTCCATCGTTGATATTGGTTTACAATGAAGTTGAATGTACATCCCTTTAAGATGTTGCCAAGACGAATTTAGGCGTCAAGGATAGCCACCGTCTCGTTGCATCCTCCGTTTTCCCTTCTTCGATAGGTAGCGGAGCGCAGATCAAGGAGATCTAACAGCGTCACAGTTTTTGGCAGAAACATCACTTCCAAATCTTAGTTTTTTTTTATTTGAAGCTTCTAGTTGCTTTGAGGTTCTCGACGACATCGAATTACATGATTAATTCGGCCAATGCTCGCAAGATAAATCTCCAAGTCTTCACGGTCGGACGAATCTGGCCCTTCACCACCTGTTCTTTTGTAGCATACCCCATCCACGAAAATTCATCACCATCAAAGTCGACCTACAAGCTACAAATCATGATAATGTCATTCTCTGATCTCAGCACTAATGTGTGGTCAGTCTCTGCTGTCCTGCTGAGTTGATATACGGGGTCGCCTGCGGACCTGGGGTGGTACCTGAGCGTGATCCATAGTTAGAAAATCGGTGGACGGGGGAGTTTTGGCACTTTCCCCGATCTTTTCGATGAAATGGAAATCTGCCGCCTTTTGAGTCTCTTCTCCTGGCTCGAAAACATTGTTTGAATTGGCAAGAATATGGTGCATACTCCATACCCTGTGATACTGTATATTGTTGGCGTTAATGGGCGCTTTGAGTCCTGCAACTCTTTATTAAGCGCCTTGCGCTGCTTTGGGCCGGCTATCTTGATGAACGTCATTTATTTAGTCATCAAACGTTGTCAAACGTCAATAAACGCTTCAGTGAACGCATCTTAGCATTTGAGCGAACACCCTGAACCCTCCTGATAATCTAAGAAAAAATATTTGAACGCCCCAAAAGATTGAGAGAATGTCCGCTGTCGTTTTAGCGAACACTATTGAATGCTCTTAAGCATTTGAATTGTATCACACTATGTCTTTAGCCAGACGCAAGGGAAAGAACATTGAAGGCCACGACTGTCTTGATACAACACTTTGACTACAGTGGCTTTGGAAACTTAAAGGTTTTGAGATGTTCTATCCATTTGTCTTGAACAAGACGGTATTCATGCACATGGTGCATCTTCATGTCTCCGCACTGCACAACGGCTGTCTTGATTCAGAGTATTTGAGGCGTCTCGCACATTTGTTTTCACTCGAATTGCATAGGTGTGAACACTGATTGCAATGGAGTGGAATCACTCTACATTGTGGCTGCTATGATATAGGGTTTTCGCCGGGAGAAGTGGTTTTATCTTTCCTGTGAAATTTTCAAGGTCGATAGGATGTGCAAGCAATTCGGTACATGCACCACATCTTCAGAAAAAGAGTGGTGTTTGTGTTGGGCTGGTTGTTATGGAGCATCAAGTTCTTGCCAGTTCTCAAGGAAAAGGTCTCGGAATCGATCCTTTCTTTAAACTACATTGAACTCGTCCAAATTGCATCAGTATTTTCCTCTATCCATGGCGCCCGTAAGATCGATGGAAAGGATTCCGTAAGTCATAGACTAGCAGTGGTCACATGGGGCATCTAAATGCTCCTTTGTGGGATCATTGCAGTGGACCGGACGGGGTGCTTACGATTCTTTTGACGGAGATGCTTACAATTTATATAGTCCTGCCTTAAGAGTCAGATTAAGTTGGCTTTCTCCTTGATCGATTGCTGTGTCAGTTCAAGGTAGTCTTGGCAAAGGTAGAAGCAGTCGATGTTGTTGTGACGGCCACACACATAGTTTCGCACTTGTCCTGCTTGCTCAATTTAAACTTTTCGAACATTATGAGATTCGTTTTAGGGGTCTTGTTGACGAGGGCCAAGCACATCGTTCTCTTGTTAAAAGAAGAACGGATGGATACCGGTTGGTCTTGTTGGTGGTTTCAACGATACTAATACATCGGCTTATGTGAGTTTGGGGTACTTACTAATGATAGAGAGTATCGTGCGGATATCCTGCTTTGATAAAGCTTTCACCAACGCCCTCTGTAGACAGTAATTGATAGATTGCCTGATAGAGCGACTTCAAGAACACATAGAAGCCATTATGGTCTAGCCATCCGCCGCGGAGCAAGAGGTTTTTCAGCACCCATCTCGCCCGATTTCCCGGAAGGCCGAAGTGATTGGCCCTCGTCGGCGCAGTATTGTTGGAGGAAATATATTCAGTCAGCCATTTATTTTAATAAAGCAATGCTATCGTGCGTGAAATGTCGAAGGAAGGCGGAAAGCTGGTAGGCTTGGGGGGGGGGGGTTATGCGGTTGCGGTCAGTCGTCTTGATCCAAAATTATCCATGTATTTACAACTAGAATACTACGTCATCAAAGACACTGTCGTCCTTCATCAGGTTCAGCATGTGCAGTAAAAGAGAGGAACTTGTGAGGAGGATATATGTTTTTCATTTATTTCGATTTGGTAGTTACCATGTGCGAACGTGCCGGTACCGTGTTTAAGATGAGGGCGCTTGCCGTCCTTGGTCAAAATCGCCAGCCAGTTTGGTGATTTTGTTATCTATTTAGAATTGGTCGAGGTGGCTCCAGATGTTGTTTATCTGCTTGCAGATCTCCTACTAGGTGTCAAAGTATCGCTTGTAATCGATGGTGATGCTGCGCCTGATTACACTTTTCATGGTCCCTTTCGCCTTTTTGTTGGTTTCATCGGTCATCTACCTTGAAGGTGTATAGTTTTGCCCGAAGCTCCACAAACTCAAAAATGGCTCTATCACCGCATCATTTATTCTTAAATATATTTTCAATCTTCTTGTTCACTCCGGTAGTGATATCTGCTGGTATCTTTTTAAATGTCTTAGTTCCGGATCTCGTTTCAAAATTGTATCGGTGTCGATGAAGAGTAACCAGACGTTGTGGCCGAACATAAACAAAATCAGTAGTGTAATTGTACATCAGGATCTTTGATACGTCCTAAAGGCAAGAGTTCGGGTGGACTTGCTTGTCAAATTTTAGCTTGGTCTTCTTCATGTTGACAGTATAATATAATATAAATGCCTTTTTAACTCATCTGATGCATGTGTGTGAATATATCTTTTATGTTTTGTGATCTGTATGTGTTTTATGTTCAATGTCTGCATATATGAAAAAGAAAGGAAATGGGGTAAATGTCAAGGAGACAACATCCCATATCCAGATTAAAACGACCCAAAACAAAGCAACCGTACGGTCTTCAACACAGTGAGGAACCTCACACCATATAGCAAGCTAAATGGCCCCAAAAAGTTAAAAATGTAATATGTAGTGTTCAGTTTTTAGTTTCTTGCTTTTTTATCTGCATGATATTTTGGCTGTATAACTTGTGAATGTGTTTGTATGTATTATGTATGCATGTGCTTAGATGATGTATGTATGATGTATGTATGCTGTTATTGTTGTATATGTCGGTTTAAAAAGCTCTACAGAGCTTATGTTTATTGTTTTAATCTACCGACTTTAAATGAAGTTTACTTGACTTGTCTTTTCAGTGACTAAGAAATTATTTAAAGTTCGAATATATGTTAACTCACTCGTGGCAAGGCTTTGTCCACACTGGAAAAGCACAAAAATCGTACCTTAAGGTAAATGCACATGTTTATTTTTTGTTTGTTTATCTGGTGTAGAAGTTATATCCCTTTGAAAGTGTGACCAAGAATCACAAAATTTGACTTGAATTGGCATGAACTTATTTAATTGGCAAATCATCTATTGTGGTCAGTTAATGTGTTCAGCATGTTTGATAAACTACTCACCGGCGGATCCAGACTCTGAAAGAAGACAGGAGTTCCGATTGGGTTCAATAAAAAAGAGGTTTCAGTCGATTGTTTTTGCCATTTTTTGTCAATTGTTGCCTAAATTATGCACTAAATTCAATAATTTGAAAGAAAAAAGGGGTGTCAACCACCGAAACCATCTTTGGATCTGCAAATGCTACTTGGTATTCATTTCAAGCATAATGTGCTGTTCTGTTGTGCCCCATTTTTTCAGATAGAGTCTTGGGCATGGGGGTCCCAAATTAGCAAGAATAATGCAGTTTATGACGAACAAGTGCCTGGCATGCTTGGCTCTTTATTTTGATTTTGCATTTTGAAATTTCTTTTTTAAACCAAGTGTTTTATTTGCTGTGGAAGTTATGCACTGTTATTTATATCGAATTGCTTATATTTTCTTTCAGAATCGATGCATTTTCTGCCACTGTCAGGTACCCCATTGTTTGTCTACAGTATAGGATACATATTGAGGTGTTTTGCAAGGGAATAATTTGAGTACCCTACTGTTTAAATTATTTATTAATGATTTACATGAGCATATTCGCTCATAAGAAAGTGGTGTTACTCTTAATTCATCAGAATTATCCTCTCTTCTATATGTAGATGATCTTGTTTTATTAGCCTCTACCCCGAAATCTCTACAAAACATAATCAACATTCTAAGTAGTTACTGTAATAAGTGGCATCTGATAGTCAACTTAAAGAAAATTAAGGTAGTTACCTTCAGCAACAATGGAAGGAAATGTAAACATTTGTTCAAGTATGATGGCTCAACAATAGAAAATGCATCAAGCTACAACTACCTTGGGATTAAATCTACTTCTTCTGGTACATTCACTTATGCATAAAAAGAATTAATTTGGAAAGCCAGAAAAGCAGCTTTCAAAATCTCAAAAAGTATAAACCGCCCAATGTGTGGTGTTAATTTAAGGATGAAATTATTTTATACTTTAATAAAACCAATTTTGTTATATGGAAATGAAATGTGGGGTTCTGGTAATAATTGTATAGTTGAAACTTTTCATAATGTTTTTTTTTGTAAGTCGGTGCTGGGCTTAAGTAAAAATGCTTCAATCTGTGCCACTTTAGGAGACTTGGAACGTTTCCCATTGCAAATGTATATTGATATTAAAAAACAAAGTAAAAATGGTAAGGTAGGCCACAATTAAAAGGTAAAATTAAACAAAAATATACACAATAAAAGCAGCTAAAATATCCAAAACGGGTTAAAAGAAACTGTGCCCAACGTTTTGGCCAGTACGGCCTTCTTCTAGGGGCAACCGGGACAGAAAAATGGAAAAGGGTGTGGAGGATACAAGTAACATGTAACGAAAATCACCTGTAAAAATCATGCTCAATATTGAACTTAATCCAAAAAGAAAACAAAACATTTGTATACTGTACTGTGCAATAGTGTAATTTCAAAAAAAAGTAAAATCATAAAATGGACTGTTTCTTAACATTCATGCCAAACGGTCGAACAGTCCCTAGAAAATGGATATTTTTTTGTTCAAGGAACTGACGTTGTTTCTCACCCGCACTAGTTTGTAAAAGGACAGTTACATGCATGTCACGTATGCTGTGGTTGGGTCGCCGAAAGTGTTCACCTACGGGGCAATCTTTTCAATTGGTGACGCTCTGTTTATGTTCGACAAAGCGATCACCTAATCTGCGACAAGTCTCACCCACATAGATCATTTATGGCCATTGCACAACATATAATTTTATATATTGATATTATTGTACTAAAATTCTGGTTGCGTATGGACATGGTGAATGTAGGCATCTGGTGAAGGAAGCTTATATTTCAGAAGTGAAACAAAACTCTGATTGGATTAAATATATTAAAAATCTACTTTCTAAAAATGGACTTTTTTATATTTGGCAAAATCCCTGTGAATTCAATAGTGAATATGTTGTTTCTATTTTTACAGAAAAAAATAATTGATCGGTATCAGCAAGTTTGGTTTTCTGAAATTCAAAAAAGCAATAAACTTAATCCCTATGTGATCATTTAAAAATGAGCTTATTAAGGAGGATTATGTTGCCATTTTATTTGAAAAACACCTCCTTAAAGCGATGAGCAGACTAAGAACTAGTTGTCATCCACTGAGAAATATTATATAGAAGAGGGTAGGAATGGGGGTATCCCTCTGACGGTTAACGGTAAAAATTAGGCCAAATGACGTGAACGGTAATTTTTATGCCATCATTGCTAGATATTTCTACATAAAATATGCTTTGACGACTGACGATATTTTTTTCTCCAAATGACGATAACGGTACAAAATTCAAGTAATTTCACGGATCACGCTTATATATTTTTGACGATTAACGGTAAAATTTTGACCCATTTGACGTTAACGATAGCTGAAAAGAGGCATTTGACGGTTAACGATAAAGGGCATTCATACCCTCATAGAAACAGGGCGTCATTGTAAACTCCCTCTGCCAAGAGAACATCGTCTTTGTTCAGTTTGTAATGTAATCGATGACGAACTACATTTTCTCACCTCTTGTAAAAAGTATGAACCTGACAGACTTGCACTCTTCAGTTTTGTCAATAACAAATCTTTTAAATATTTAAACTCCAAAGATAAATATATATTCTTAATGTCAAATAAAGATCCAATAATTATTCTTAATACTGCAAGATTCATACGTAAAAGTTTATTTGCTGCCTGAAATATTGTGTATTGTCTACTAAAATTCTTTCATGTTGAGCTTATCGCGACATCAGTTGGTCACGTGACCAAAAAGGTCATCATTACATTGTCGTTTATTGTAAAAGGAAAATGCACAGTACTGTACAATAAATTTAAGATATCTTTTTTCTTGAATTCGTTTTTAAAAATGTTCCAATCGAATATTATTCTTTATTAAACTATAAATTGTTTAAGAATCGGAAAATGTTTGGTAACTTCAAAATTTATTTGAAAATTCGCTATGTAAAATGTAAATTGTCCCGTTAATTTCTTTGTAAATATAGTAAATTTCGTGTTGGGTGGTGTAGATAATATTGCATTATATTTTGAAAATACAATTACCTTTCAAAAATGTTCCAATCAAATTGGAAAGTTAAGAAAATTGTCTACAAGAAGATATAATTTTTATAACTTAAAAAGGTGATTCTTTTACTTCAAAATTGATTTGAAAATTGCCAAAATTTCAAAAATTGACGATGACCGGAAGTAAACTATCATTGTTTACATAGCCAGTGATCTTATTTTAATATCGTTTCATTTCAAGTTTTCCTATTAACCTCAAGTCAGAAATTATAATGCAATATCTATTTTTTTGCATTCAGTTCTTTTTTTGGGGGGTGAATTATAAGAAAACTGTATGAAGTAAAGGCTGATCTTTAGTTAATTCAGAAAAAAATCAAAATTGCGTTGTCAGCATATGGAAACGTTGGTACAGAAACGTGCTCGGGTCGATATAATTGATAAATTGTGTTTTTTTTTCATTTACAACAATAAAATGGTGATGACAGATGATTAAAATATATGACTGTACCTTGGGACATTCGACAGCAACCGTGTAGGGACCGTGGTTGATGCAAACCACACGGCGAAAAGGGGGAGACACTGCGACCTTACGATAATGCCTTGGCTTGAACTAATCAAAACAACAAGTTCAATTACGGAGACTTGTCTTACGGAACAGACATGAAGCTGCTAGATCAAATGATGCCAAAAAATCAAAGCAGTATACGCAAGTTAACTTAAACTTGGTTGAATAACTGGGCAACTGTCCGTGGACCACAGCAGACGATATTGACATCAATATATCTAGCAGGCCACATAGAATATTTTGTTGGGATGTGTCTGTCATATATATTCAAGGCCTGGTACACCCATCTAGAAATATACAATACATTTCTTAAGAAAATGGGCTTGATATTGCCATATCAGTGTCCAAAATATGCCAACCTTCAAAGTTCAGATTTAAATACATAAAATTCCATATCAAATATATTAGGAAAAAAAATAAAATACAAATAAATATATAAATAAGAATAATCACTTTCAATGCTTTATATAGTAAATCTGATTGCAAACACTGTAGAACTATGCAAAAAAAAATCTAGAAGTTCCCCAACACAAGGACTTATAATCATTATATGTTATCACTATACACCCTTGCCCAACACAAATCTTGGTATAACTAAACCAAAAATAGCAAGAATATTTACCCAACCCCCCCCCAAAAAAAACAAAAATAAATAAAATCAAATAACAAGTATTTATTTGGGCAAAAATGTTGACCATAATTTTAAACCACATATTTGAGATCCTCAAACAACAGTAAAACCCCCTGTACAGATGACATTCAAAGAGTACCTACCACATGTAGGTATGAAATACAGACTTTTCATCTTCAGGTGTGTCATATTTGCCAATATCTCTCCAACCCTACTTCAGAGTATCACTCCTACCCAGTTACAAAAGAGCACATCAAGATATTTGTCGACTGAATTTGCCTTTTCAAAAAAGGATACTGATAACAAAAAATCAATAAATAATTCTGGCATAAAACTGATGAAAGTTTATCAATTGATTTCAGAAGTCTAAATTGTTTCTCAGGTATATGATGAAATTGACTCAGGTTGCAGAATTATTTCTGCCCCTCATCTAATTATTGTATGTTAGGAGATGGGGTACATTCACATGATACCACAAGGCCACTGTTTTTTTAATTTGCAGTTCTACAATTTTTTCCTAAATGTTGGTGGGTAGGAGGATGGAAAAAAATTTAAAAAATAAATTTTCAGAAAATTGAGGTCAGGGAAAAACTGTAAATATGATTAAAATAATAGGAATTTTATTGAATAATAGGCCTTATATATTAGTAGGGTAGGAAAAAAAATAAAAATAGAATTCAAAAAGCAATTTTTTTTTCAATTTTGGGGCCAAATTTTTAAGGTAGAAGGGTTCGTAAAACTAAAAATACCCTCCCCCC